>VYZW01048817.1:6929-20150 GCA_013401315.1 Balaeniceps rex | reverse complement strand
CGGGGGGCCGGGAGCGGTGCCGGCCCGGGGCGCGGGTCTGCTGTGTGCTTCTCTGCCGTTTCCACCGCTTCCACGTCCCGTGCCTTCAGCCTGGAGTAGCTGCTTGACACCAAGTGAAGATACCATCGACTTCACACGCGCCTGAGTGCGTGCTTGCAGCCAGGGTGATCCCGACTGGTAACCCCTGCCCCGCAGCAAGCGAGTTGTGTCCCCGCGGAATGAGTTTCTCAAACTCCTTCCCTTGGGGCTAATGTTTTATCAAGGCGGTCATGTCCATGTGTCTGTGCAAAGCTGACAGACGTTGCAGGGAGTGCTGTATCAGGTGCTTTTGAATCGGGACCCCGTTCTGCCTAGAAAGGAGCTCAAGCAGCAGCGATGACAGTCCTGGAGCAGTGTCAGTGTCCTTCGTTGCTCTGCAGTTACCTGTTATGGTGGTGCCAGGGTGCTGTTGGGTAGATCTTTCCTGTAAGATCTTCTGCCAGCAAACCACCAGCTGGTTTGTTTTCGCCCCCGCCTTTGGCTTTAAATTACCTCGCAGTCTAGTAACATGTAGCTTCTGCTGTGGCAGTAAAGGGGATGTGTAGGTTCAAAACAACAGATAGTAGCAAATGTGTTTGTTAAGTTCCAAACAGGTTCCCAAGGATACTTCAATGGCTTATCTAAACTTCAGAGAATAGGTGCAAATGGACAGGACTGAGGTACCAGTGCTGTATCCTGCAGCGAGGCATGCAGAACCGAGTGTCCTGATCTTCTTACATTTTAGCGAGAGCTTGCAGCGGTCCTCGTAGGAGAAGCTGTCTTTCTTGCATTTTGTACAAAATAATGGTGGGCTGTGTACTTATTTATAAGTTCTCGTCAGATTTCTTTGCTACGCAGCTCTTTTGAATTATTGCATTGTTTGTCATCATTCTTAAGTTCAAAAAACTTAATTACAATTAAGTAATTAATTCTTACAATTCTTTTCTTTAATTCCTTGCATTTCCTTGTGCCTGTATGTTTGCTGTGTTTTCCTGATTATACTCCTATTTTACTTATTGCCCTGTTAAAGACTAAAGCTGAAGTTGTCCAAAAATATCCTATACTGCCTTGCAAGCCACAAACGCGTCCTCCTTGGTATTGAGTCAGCATCTGCTAACGCCAAGACAGGTGTATTCTGTCTCTGTTGGTCTTGCTAGCCAGCTTTAAAAACAACTTAAGGAGTTTTATAATCAAGTAGAATGAGATATAATAGGGCTCCTTATGGGATTTTTATTTTGACTGCCATTTGGCTTTTCTGTGTTTGGATGCAAGCTCTGCTTTCAGTCTGACACTTGGCCAACATTTGAGGCTGATTATGTTTTTCTCAGTTTCTCTTGGAAGGTTTCACAGTCTAAATAAAATTATTTTAGTGAGGCACATAGTAAACCAAAATAGAAAAATATTTATCCAGTAAGGGATAAAGAAGAAGTTGCATGGAAATTGCAAGACTGAATTTGATCTGCAGGGATGATCGTTTTTGTCTTTTCGAGGTTGCTGCATTTTCTGCCGTGCAGGGCACTCAAGCTGCTGAAGTCATTTTCATAGTAGTATCTAAGCGAAACCATATCAAACTCACTGTTCACAAAGTGCGGATGCAGCAGGGGGTAGCAAGAGTTGAATCAGCTAACTATAACTTTCTTCCTCTCTAGAACAGTGGACAGGCTTAACTTATGTTCATGCTTTCAGGAGGATTGTGTTGCACTGAATCTTAATGGTCATCAGGTTTTCAGTAAAGGAGGTAACATCACTTAAAAGCCCTAGGAACAATGCAGTTGTTCTATGTGGTGTTTTGCAACAATAATGATTTGCATCATTTTTGCCCATTTTATTACATAAGGTGAAGCTAAAAAAGACTGTGCAGTGTACTGTTGCTATGAAAAATCAACTTCTGCATCCCCGATGTTGCTGTTAACTGTCCAGTGTATTGTATTAGAACTAAACTGTTTGCCTAAAACGCACTTGCTCCTGCCACGTAAATGGGATATGAGCTGTGGTTGCTTTTTAAATGATTCATAACTACTGTAATTGCCAAAATTCATTTGTAGGCTCTGAGGGCCTGTGTGTTTGTCCTTTTAAATTGTAAAGACAGGACTGCTTACTGTGTAACACATGAAAAAAAGCTTGTGCCTCAAAGTTTAAACAAATTCAGCACAATACAAAGTATAGCAGAGCTGGAAGTAGATCCTAGATTTCCTGGCTCTTCTCTGCAGCTTCTAATGTTCTTAACCCTTTTTTTTTTTCTTTTTATAACATATCTGTCATTGAATTTTACTTGGGATTGTTGCATTATATCCATGCAGCCTTACTGTCGCAGAGCAAAGGAAAACTTGAATTAACTCATTTTGACGCTTCCTTCTTGAATGTGTTTGTTACAGTTTATATCTGTTATCTGCAGATGAAGCCTAATTATTCATTTTGTTGAATTTGCTCTTTTCTTCTTTCAGCCGAGTGGTTTTACCTTGCTCAGTGCAAGAGGTATGTCCTCATCCTACCTGCTTTTGTTTTGGGGTGATGGGCGGGAAGATGTTAGTGTCTTATTTAAATCTGACTAGTCTGGATCCACATGTTTCCTGTGCAGTGTGCCCACCGGTCCGCCACAGGTAAGTTACCACAGGTGTAAGCCACTGGTCAAGCAGAGTCAACCTCTTGCAGATCAGTGAATTTCAAAGGAGACAAATGCCTGCAGGCAAAGAACCTTTAGTTGTTTCTGAGCCACTCCATGGCTAACAAGCAAGAAAATAAAGTTGTGCAATTCTGCACTGCAGCGGAATTTTCCGGCTGATCAAGGCATTGTCTCCAAGCCTTTTCCTGAAGGCGAAGGTAGGAATCCTCTTCCAAGATCTGAAGCCAGCAATTTAAATGGCACTGAGATACATTTAAATGAAAGTCACAATGGGATGGCTAAACATACTTCTGAAGGAAAACGTTACGCTTTCTTTCTTCTACAGTTTGCGTTTTATGGGTCCTGTGCGGGCAGTATCTAGTTGGCTAAAAGTATGAGTTTGGGAGGCTGAGGGCTGGAAATCAGTCATTTCAAAATCTTGTAAACTAAAAATTATATTTCTTTTATACAATCAAGAACAACATATATACTTTGCTTTTAGGATGAGAAAAGTGAAGAATAACATATTTGGTATGCTATAGCAAAGTGTTGCATTAATGTGAAACAAGCTGAGTATAGAGTTGGCGCTTGTGAACTACAGATAAATTTTGCCAGCAGATTGTCACATCTTACTAAGTATTTTTTATATGGTGTATTTTACTTTCCTGATAATTTTGTTTGTACTACCAAATTTTCACTGGAAACAGCTAAATTTTTTTATGTATTAAAAGTTTTGGCTAACTTTAATGTTGAAATTTTACTTCCCTTTTCAGTATCAAGTTGGGCAACTTTATTCTGTGGCAGAAGCTAGCAAAAATGAAACAGGAGGTGGTGAAGGGATTCAAGTCTTAAAAAATGAGCCTTATGAAAAGGATGGTGAGAAGGGACAATATACTCACAAAATCTATCATTTAAAGAGGTGAGAAAAACATTGATACATATTATGGTCACTTAGTGTTGAGCAAGAAATGTTTAAAAGTGAGGGCAGCATTCCATTGTTTACTACTCTGGGGTACTTACTTGTGTTTTTCTATCACTCTTTAATTTGCTGAATTGTGCATGAATGCTCTGGTGAGTGGGAAAACATGTGAAATACGGTGGATTTTAAATATGTGGAATAGAGTAATGGAGAACCGTGCAAAATGGCTGATCTGTGAATAGGCAAATGCATCGCTAAGCAGAAGTAATTTGAATTCTTAGTATATAGCCGAAATGATGGGTTGGTATCACAGATGCTTTGTAGGATAGGCCAAAGGACAGGAATGTTGATATAGAAGGATAGAGAAAAGGAGAATGGTTATTGCATTGTAAAGGAAGAATGTTTTTATATGACCTGGTATTTAAGAAGGAGTTCTTATTGCCTGAATGCTCTTTAAAAACACTCTAAAAGGCATCACACAAGTCTTGAGGTGTGGTAGGGTAATGTCGTTCTGAGAGAAAATGAGTAAGGTAAAGAATATTTTCAGAAGTTACGTGCATTGCAGAGTGGGTAAAACCTGGATTATTTGGAAAACTGACCCAAGTGGGGCCTGAAACTCTAGGGATTAACAGCTGATGTTACTCCAGAGGGCTGCAATACCATAAAGGCAGCCATGTTGTTAGAATTCATAATATGTTGTCAAGTTGTGAGGATTAGTATTCCAAATGTTTATAATTGGGGAAAAAAGATCTAAAAGGTTGAAGAACTGAATACATTTGCAGTTGGCTGCAGTTTTCCTCTGGCCTTCCATCCAGGCTGCAGGCCAGCCAAGTTACAGGCTTGCTTACTGATGAACCTGCCGTTTTCCTAGAGAGTTTGGAAGTGAGATCTCTTGGGCAGTGCCCTCCCTGAACAGTTGTCTTTGCTGTTCTTGAAGAGGAAAGAAAGCAGAGCTTTCATCGTGATCATAGTGCTTCCAAAATTATTTCTAGCTCACTCTCATCTTATTATTACCTTCCCCTTTTTTTTTCATAATTATTTTGTGATCAGTAACATTGTTGGAGTTCCTGTATATTTAACTGTAGATAACTTGTACATCATAACCTTTAAAGTGCTTAGGTAGAATGTGCCTTTCTTATTAGACTGGAAGAAATCAACGAGGAATTTCAGCTGGCAAAAATTTAAAAAAATGTTGTCAATGTTTTGTTTTTCACAGTAAAGTTCCTGGTTTTGTAAGGATGATTGCTCCAGAAGGCTCCCTAGTGTTCCACGAGAAGGCTTGGAATGCTTATCCCTACTGTAGAACAAGTAGGTTTCCCATTGTGTGTTTTGCTGTCAGTGTTCAGTCAAGGGATGGTCTTAAATGGTTTAGGAGAAAAGAGGGTGCCATCAAGTGGAAAATATATTTCAAATTTTAATGTTGCGTTTGCGAGATCTCCTCTTCTGAAAAGGAGAGCTGCTTCTGAAGAGCAACCTCAGTGGACCAGTTTACTGGTTCCTACAGTCTTAGTATCCAGTGTCCCTAGGATAAGACTGAAGAGGTGATTCTCTTAAGGTCTGGAGCAGAGCCTGTTTGAAAATAATTTAATTCTTTGTAGTCTGTTAAAATAAGGTGACTGCTTTATTTTAATACTTTTAATTGCGTAAGTTCTAAGAGTAGGCTCTATATCTTTTGTGTTTCTGTTGGAATAGTTTGAAGTATCTTATAACAAACTTCTAAGGTTAAGGCTAGCAAGTCAAAGTCTGCTGAACTCTGCTGACTTGATGCACACAAATGCTGTTAGACTAATTTTGAATGTTTCTTATACTGTGAAGCAATCCTTATATGTGAGACTTCTCAGAAACGATTGTATCTAATAACACTTCATTTTTCTTTTTCATTTTCACTGCATGTGTTTCCAATGACCAGTTGTGACAGTGAGTATTTGAATTACTATCAGTCCTATGTTGGGTTTTTTCAAAATATATTTTATCTGTTATTACTGCTACAATTGACTCTGACTCTAGCATGCTAGCTCCAGCCTTTTATATATGCCTTGCCAGGGTTCCTGGCATAGAGCTTCTTGTTACTTTATTTGTCTGCACTTGGCTATAGTTAGAAAGAACTGTGATTTGTCAGAGAAATGCTTTCATTTTTTACATCATCTTTTATGCCTCTGCTTACCATGACAGCTGCATAATGTCTGTCCTGGTAAGACATAATGCTAAAAAAGAAGCGGGGGGGAAGCCAAATCAGAGGTTTCTACACTCTTGAATGCAGGAACAGCAATGAAATAAAATCTGTCTCTAACTGTCTGAAATCCCATTTCTGTAAAGTGAAATCCTGCCTCAGTTAAAATGGGTTAACTGGGAATCTAAGTGGGTCACCGTAGCTGGGGGCTTGGGGGTTTTTGGTTTTTATTTAAGATGTGTGGGAAAGAGGTGGTTAAGACTTTATTTGCCCATGAATATATTTTGGTGACCTGTTTAAGGAAACTTATAAGTTTAATGTTAAATTGCTTTATCTGCTCACTTGCAAACTTGATTTAGATTGTCACTAGGTAGATGTAACATACGGAGTAACAAATGAGTTTGTGAACTGCTTAGCTTGACTTATCGTGATATGTATGCGCGCTGGTGTATGCTTTTTTACTTCTGAAATGAGAAGTGTTCTGTGCTAGTCTTTAGACATACAATTTAGCAGTAGCTGGACCTTTATGGTCATAATTGTGCTATACAGGAGCACCTAATGTTTATTGGCTATTACCCCTGCCTATCAGAACAGTCTCTTTTTTTTTAAATTTTGTGCAAATGTATTTTAGTTGTTTTGTCTTAACTGCGGTATTAATAATTTGAAAATTACTTGAACATAAAGGTAAAGAATTTCAGGGCTGAGGAAGAAGGATGGTAAATGACAGTGTTATTTCTATTTGTATGCACAAAGTTGGATTTCTCAAACGTGACCGATTTTAATTTAGTACTTACTGCTGTAGCTGATACTTAAGATTTAGATACTAAATACTGGATACTCATTGTACCTATTTCTGTGTGTAGGTAAGGGGGCTCGCTCTTTTATAATTTAAATAGAATGTGTTGCTAGTCAAGGCTTAGTAGTGACTTATATGTAAATACCATTTATCTAAAATTTAAGCAGAGAGGTGTAATCAGACTCATGCTTTTTGATTTTAATTCTTACAGAACGAATACATGAAAGATGACTTCTTCATAAAAATTGAGACCTGGCATAAACCAGATTTGGGGACATCAGAGAACGTGAGTTGGGATTTGGATAACCAAGCATTAGCAATATTTTCGACACACAGTCAACCAGATAAAGTATTCTATACCTGGTATTGGTGGATAATTACTGCATAAAGTCAAAGCCCTACCAGTGATTAATGTAAACCAAGCAAAGCATTATTCAAATCCTTCTAAGGTGGTCAAGCTGTCTCACCTGATGAGATGCAAGAACAAGAAAAGGTTCTTATTTCTTATGTTGAGGTCAATGCAGATGCTTGATTCTCACCCAAACAGATAAATAGGTTTTCAGTAAGTTCTCTTTAATTTCATGTTCTTTTACCTTAGACATGCTAGTGCTACTTAGGCTGACAAATTTGTTTGAAAAGAGGTTTCACAAGGCTGTTGGAGTTTACCTGTGTACACTTCTGTAGAGTTATGTATTGAAGCTGCTTCTGTAAATTTTCCAGGCTGGTGATACTCTTGTTTTCCTCCCTAGATAGCTGACTCAGTTCACAGGTCTCTTCAGGAGATTTTTTTTAATCTATAGATATATTTATAAACCATCCACAAAGGAATAGTTGTCAGTATATTTTCAGTGCTTGGATGAACTGTAGCACTGGATGTGCTACAGAGAAGGAGAGTATTTCTTGGACAGCTCTGCTTGCTATAATTGTAAGTTTAGGTATGCCTAACAGACTACAGGTGTGAAGCTGATTACATCTTCAGACCTTTATATACCGTCATACCACACACACTTCATCTGGTCCATATTAAAGGCAGCCCTGTGATTTAAGGAACCTACTAGATTTAGTCAGGTTATTGAAACCTGCCTTATTTGCACTTTAGAATTTGTACAGCTTCTTTCTAGATCAAAAAGCTTATGCAGATTACTGAATGGCTAATGTTTCTAATTAGAGCTTGATTTCATTAGCGCTAATGAATGTGACAGAAGAATACAGCTTAATCTTAAATCCAGGCTTCCTGAATGCACAAGAAGTGAAGGCTTTGTGCTGGGTTAAAATTGGTTAGTGAGTGAATTAAACTGTAACTGTGGAGATTATTCCCTTTTAGAAAGGCGGAGGAAGAAAGGATAGGTTTTGAGAACACTGCCTCTATGAAGTCCAGAAAAAAATCCATGGCATGCATATGTACTGCATAAGGTGCACCACAGTGCAAGGTGACAGCATGGAAATGATTCCTTTTTCTCTTTTTGCAGGTGCATAATTTAGATCCAAACACATGGAAGAGTGTTGAAGTTGTCCATATTGACATTGCAGATAGAACTCAAGTAGAACCAGGAGTAAGTAAATGCTCTGCTATTGGGATATGGATGTAGCATGCAGCTAATTCCATTGATGTTTTGTGTTAATTGCGAGTAAACTAAAATGGTATGGATTTTACCCAACAGATAAATGAACATTGTCTTGAATAGAATCATTCATTCCAAAGTTCCACACTTAGTAAATGCATTTACAACTTCAGTCTACTGCATTTGACTTCTAATTGCATGACTAAGACATGAAGGGCAACAGACTTTTGGCACAGGTGTAGTTTTTGCTTTTAATTGTAGATAAAGTAATTGATTTGGTCAAGCAAGCATTTGTGTGCTCATCTTGGTGTGTGAGACCAAGTGCAAGAATCTATCCCAGCTGTCCTGCATGACAGAGCACAGTGTCTCCACCAAGCTACTCCTGTGCTTCTGCTGCTACTTTTTGGTTACAGAGTCTTTAAATTAAATTCTGTCCCTCCACACATCCTTCATTCTGGGGTTATGGCAATCTCAAGAGGTTTTGCCATTGAAATCTAGACATGTTTTTTCTTATTTTTAAACTTTGTTCATCAGAATAGTTCTCAAGACATGAACTGCTCATCTCCTGAAAGCTGTATGATTACTTTTTCAGTTTCATCTTTAGTCATTGCTTTGGCAAACATAAGTGTCCTGGATATGCCCAGAAGTCTATCCATAGGAGTCTGTGGTCTTTTCCCAGAGAACTTGAAGCTTAATATCTTGATATAAGAAGCAAAAATTTAGAAGGACACATTTTATTAGTAAGACCACGTGGTTACTCAGTGAATTTGTATGCAGAGCATGGGTATAAGTTTGGACAGAGTGTCTTTACCAGGATTGAGTGAAGTCTGTGTTTGCTTGCTTACACATGTGGTGGAAGTAGGTGGCTAGATGAAGAAATGAGTGTGGCAAAGTTAAGTGCTGGGCATGCACACTTTCAACTTGCCTTTTCAGTAGCACTTTGCACAGAAGAGACAGTGGTACCCTGAATGTAATTGTATCAAATTCTACTGAAATAAATACTTGAAGGGATTTCTAGTTAAGCTTTATCTGCCATGTTGAGATTTTGCTGACGGGACAACACTTAATATTTGTCATTGTTACCGTTCTTTTCCCATCTATTGTTAATTTTTTGTTAACCAGCTCATAGTCATATGTTTGGGTTGGAAGGGACCTTCAAAGATCTAGTCCACTCCCCCTGCCATGGGCAGGGACATGTTTCACTAGATCAGGTTGCTCAAAGCCCCATCCAACATGACCTTGAACACTCCAGGGAGGGGGCATCCACACCTTCTCTGGGCAACCTGTTCCACTGCCTCACCACCCTCATCATAAAAAATTTCTTTGTTATATCCAATCTAAATCTACCTTCTCTCAGTTTAAAACTGTCACCTCTTGTCCTGTCACTACAGGCCTTGGTAAAAAGTCTTTCTTGATCTTTCTTGTAAGCCCTCTGTATATGTTGAAAGGCTGCAGTGAGGTCTCCCCGGAGCCTTCATGTCTCCAGGCTGAACAACCCCAACTCTCTCAGCCTTTCTGCACAGCAGAGGTGTTACAGCCCTCAGATCATTTTCATGGCCCTCCTCCAGACCCTCTCTAACAGGTCCATGTCTGTCTTGTGCTGGGGACCCCAGAGTTGGACGCAGTGTTCCAGGTGGGGTCTCACCAGAGCAGAGGAAGAGAATCACCTCCCTTGACGCAGCCCAGGATATGATTGGCTTTCTGGGCTGCGAGCGCAGATTGCTGGCTCATGTCCAATTTTTCGTAGTGTTTTATGATTGATCTGAATAAGAAGGTATGATATGTTGATTTTAGATACTGATTTACACGACTTTAGAGGGCATCTTCACCATACTTATTTATGTGCCTGTCTTACTTCCTTGTTATTACTGCCATTGCTTTCTACACATCTTTATCTGCTGGGGTTGTTGCCTGGTTTGTTCATTTGTAACAGCTGAACTGTGTATGTGTAATCATTTATTTTTGGATAGTAGGAAGATGGTATGCACTAATATTGCACTTACCCATTTGTGTTTACACAATTAATTTGATAGTCTCCGTTTTGTGCAAGGAGATGCTCTTTATACTATTTAATTGTTATTTTCTGAAAATAAGTACTTGGATATCCTGCATTGTGGGGAGAGGGACTTCTTTGCAGGAAAGCAGAGGAAGGAGGGGAAAGGCTGTGGTGTGTGGAGGGGAAAGGTTTCTGCTTCATAAATTTCCATTTGCATTACCAACATAGGTGTATATCCTGCACTGTTGCTTAGCTGATGTTTAACAGATGATCTGTGGATTTACGTGTGTGAAAATACATTGTTTGGAGAACCTCCCTGTAAACCAGATTAAATGTGTCTTGCCTATTTTAATGCAGCAAGGAATCGTTTTGCTGCCCCTTGTTCTTTCAGGCATTCCATATGACCTTAGAGCTGAACTGGCAAGTAAATGTGTTGTGCATTTTCTATTCCATGCCTGGAATTGTGGCAGACAACTACAATGCTGTCATCTGTCAGAGTGCTTGCTTGATCACAGTATGTGTAAACAAAGGGTNNAAACAAAGGGTTGTGCTTATTACTGTGTGTTGAACTTAAGTATTTATTCTGTTTGAAGTACTCTTAGTGAACAGCACTGCTTATGCTGTATGCCCTCTTGCACTATTAGATTACATGGCCTGCCTTTGATATTGCCAGTTTCCTTTGTACTGAAGACTGACAGATGGTGGTATGCTAAAAGAAGTTATATTTTTGGCTCAGGACAAAGATCTGTCTAACCCAGTATCCTGTTAGTGGCCAGTAGCAGATACTTGTGGAAGGATAAGAAACTTGGGGAAGTATAGAATACTGGAAGCTGGGAAATGCATATCTCTGACAGATCAATCTGTATTTAAAAGACTTCCAGAGCCAGTGGTTATATCTGGCCTATTGTGTTTATTAGCCGCTCATATGCCCATGAGCACATCTAATCCAGTTTTGAACCCATTTATACTTTTGACCTTTATGGCATCATGAATTCTGTAGAGTGTTAGATGGTATGGAGAAAAAATACTTCCTTTTGCCTGACCGATAATTAATTGGGGGGGGACACCGTTTCCTACTTATATTTTCTGCACAATTTATCTTACATATTTTGATCATATTTTATTTTTTTTCCCCCACCTCCTCTTTAGCATATCTTTGCTATCTTTAAGTCCATCTTCATGTAGAAGCCATTTCATATGTGGAAGTCCTTGGAACTATTTTCAGTATATTATCCTCTTTTTTTTTTCTTTTCTGTTCTTTTTCTTTTTTCTTTTGTGTATTTGACCTACAGAGTATCAAAACTATGAGTGCAGAGTGGTTTAATCCAGAGTCTTAAATCTCTTCTGATGTTTCTACATTCTCCTTCTTTTTTTAGTAACTTCTAACACCATTTGCTTTTTTAGCAAATATTTTGAACAAATATTTTCAAATTCACAGTATAGCCCATCATTGTGTAGGAATACCTGGGACTAATTTTCACCATGTGATTCAAATTTTCACTTCCGTTTCATCTCCCAGAAATTCAGTTTTGCAAAGTCCTGACTTTATTAAACAAAGACTGACTTTGTACTCAAACTTTTATGCAAAGTTTGATAACTCTTAGTTATCTGTAGGCTGACACCTTTTCCACTCCACTTGTTTGCCCCCTTTCCTAGACAGTTAAGGATTAGTTAGCAGAAATTCTCTGGGACCCACACCTGTAGTCTCTTCTGTTACGAAAATTTGCAGTTTCTGGCCTTTGCTTTCTCTCTTTCTTTACTGCTTATGACTCCATGAGAAAGATTTTCCTCTTATGCTAATATCTTTATGAAGTTTAGGTAATGGAACTTGAGGAATTTTTTTTTTTGGAAGTTCAGCTACATCATAGTAACGAAATTGCCCTGATCTACATGCTTACTTTATGCCTTCAGAGAAAGCTGCTGGTTTTGGAAAGTAAATGTCCCCTGTGAAAGCATTAGCTGTTTTCCATGTATTCAATTTGTCCAGAGGTTCTTTTCCTACAGTTTCTTCATCTTTGTTCAGTGGTATTAGAGCAGTCACTGGTTCACTCTGTCGGGTAGTTTCTGAAATCATGTGTGTTGTATGGATTTTTTTTTTTTAATGTTACAGTGCTTGTTGTTTGGGAATTATCATTCTAAGTGGCTGGGCAGGCTTTTTGGTGTGCTAATTTTTTTAGGGTAAAGGAATAGTCAGTGTGGCTGAAGGAAAGTTTTATTTGTACATTTATTTTCTCAGTCATAGTTTTGTCTGGATAAGCAACCTAAATGTACTATCTTCGGTAACAGTATGACTGAAAGAATGGAACTACATTTATAAGATCCAGCAAATTTGATAAAAGTTTTCATATATTCAAGATTTATCCTTGTATTCAGTGAATGAACCTTGTCCAACCCATTGTAGTGTGGCAGTTACTTGAGTTTCAGAACTACAATCAGCATAGATATAAAAACAGTAAATTTCTTTAAGATACTAATGGCATGCATATGCTAACTCGTGCTCATTTAAGTATGTATAGAAATAATTTGGCCGACATCTGTGGCTTTCTTTAGATATAAATTTAAGCCTGCCCTCTCTTAATCATCTCCAGCATACAATCTATGTAGCTTTATATGATTTGTATATAAAAATCACTTCCCAGGAGAGTAAAGCTTTTTAAAGAGTAAGCAGACGTGAACACTCAATTAACATCAGAAGAGGCTACATTTTTGGAAACAATTTGTAAGAAAGTAGAGTGGAGTGCAAACAAAGAAATTGAAATCAGGTTTATAGCTATTTTTGTACAATGAAGAAATTAAAAGTCTTGTTCTAGGTCGTAGTGGATCTTCATTATATTACTTGAAACAAAGCTCTAAAAGATGCTGTTTTATACAGATCAGTCAAATTACTTAACACATGCATTAAGTACTAGAGATACAGGATTTCTATGTGTTGTGCAGTAAGTACTATCCCTTGTTCTACAGTTTGAAGAAATAGAATGGAATATAGGAAATGCTCTTCTTTTGTGGCCTGTTAAAGAGTGTTAAAAGATTCTTGAGTGAAAGAGCTGCTTTTAGATGGATGTCTCTCATTGTGGACTTAGATGCCTATCACATGATAAATTGAAAAGTCCATCTTATTAGTCCAGAAGCTTAGTATCATCATGCGTTTTATTGGTAAC
>VYZW01048816.1:37776-74583 GCA_013401315.1 Balaeniceps rex | reverse complement strand
GAAAACCTCTTCTTACAATCACATTATGCATGCTTTTCTTTGGAGGCACAAACTGTATGCATTATTTCATTCAAATAAATGACTGTCCAGATTCTGATAATTACAGAACAGCAGGGGATGCTAATCTTCAGCCATTCCAAAGACCCCCACCTTGTCATTCACAAGATCCACAACTACAGAGGAGAGACGGCGACTGAATCTTAGAGAATCTCACAGATGCATCTTGGTTGCCACTATATAAATATGGCTTTCAGCCATTTTTAAAGATTCTTGTTGGAGTGCTGAATGCCATCTTTTATTAATGTTGAATATACACCAATTTCATAAACAAGTTTCTCATCATTCTTGCAGCACAAAGTAGGCTCTTCAATGTAAAGGGAACACAAAATAGCCATTTCCACAGCAAAACCGAGCATATGTGGGGGGAAAATGTATTTCAACATAAACAATATAAAAACGAGTTATAAGAATTATAATGTATTTAAATTTTGAACTCCATAAAAATTGTTACACACCACCAGGAGAAAAGATACACACAATTTTAATAGTTGATTATTCTGTAATCCAATATTCCAGTTCCTGAAGTATGTTGGTTACAGTTCTCTAAAAGCAGTTTTCAGACCTCTAGAAGTTGTGAATCAAGATACACTTGAGGTGTAATTCAAAACAATGGACATCTTCCCAGCAATCTGACAGAGTTTGGAACAAACAGCACTACACCTCAGCGAGCCTGAAAGTCATCAGATCAGGAATCTGACAGAATGAAAGTAAAACCAAATTCCAGCATAACATGCCTCAAAGAACAAGCACCATCAGCCTCCTGCCTTACCTATAACCCCTTCTCCTGGGTGATCACAACCGCTGTAGTCAGACACAAGAAGACAGACAGTCTAGTGTGTGTGATGTGTCTGTGTGTACACACAGACCACACAATATGCCATTTCTCCATGAGATAATATTAAGGGGGGCGGGGGGAAGCACACTTCTCTAGTAATGAAGTCCCACTGCTCATTCGCCTCATAGCTCTCATCCCATTTCATATCCTATAAAGAGGTTATACAGTTGGGTATCACCTTACGGAAGCCTTGACAGCACGGAAACAGACAACTCTTCAACAAAACCTTAAACAATTTTATTCTTTGAATTTAAGATTGCTCTGAAATTAAGTTTCTTCATGTTATACCACCCTAAGATCACAGTCATATATACCCCAAAAGAGTTCTTGTATTTTTGCAGTATTTTAAACATAACTATTCTCTTAAATAGTTTATTATCCTTTGATCATCATTTGAACAAATTTATTGCTTCTGGAAGAAGAGGAGAGTGCAGCATTTAAGTAAACTAGTTCAAGCTACCAAAACAGCATAGCTAGAAAGGCTTTTAACACTAACTAAGTTTATTCTTTCCTTTGAGTTCATCCCCTTCACCTCCTGCACAAACATACACAAACATATAATCGATGAAAATTCAGTGAAAATTACTCAAGTGAGGAAAAAATATTTCACTTTTCTGCTTAAACACAAGGCACAGGCAGAGAGAAAATTCATCAGAACGATCAAGAGACAAATTAGGACACAGGCAGTGTGGTGGGTTTACCCACAGTCATTTTGTTTTCCGTTGCTTCTTTGTCAAACCGCAACCTGTGAAGTTACATTCATCATTCTACTTTTACTGGGAGACTTTTGGCTAAAAGCCATAACCGACTCTGGAAATTTTAACTGCTGACCACATTTATCGCCATAACAATACTACATACTGTTTATTTTATTTTTGAGTTTTTAAAATAAAGATAACAGTGTAATTGAACTTATTTTTTTAAATATAAAAAGAATAATCCCACATGTTTATCATATTGCTACTATTACTAAATAAAAAACCAAACAAACCCAAACAAACCCAAAACCATTGCTCTTTATCACATTTTATGAAGAGGTCTCAAAGCATTTTGCAAAGCAGGTCACCACCCTTACTATGGTGGGAACACCAGGGCTTTTTTAAACTCACTACCCAAAGCTGGTATTATACACAGCCCGGTGACCTGCCCACTGAGCCCAAAACATGAAAGAAGGGAAAGTGGGGATAACAGCGTGCACAGCCATCTGTATGATGCAATTACGGCTTATGAAGACAGAAGTTTTTTTCCAGGTGACAGACTATCTACTTTAAAATGTAGCTTTTGGATTAAAAATTCAGCTGTTATTTTCAAAATTTAAAGAAAAAAACAATCAAGAGACTGAACTGATCAAAACTAAACTGCTTGAGAACTGAAATCATCCATTTAATATATAAAATCAAGCAATGCATCTGACAACTTAATTTGCAATGGCAAACAGGAACAGTCCACATAAGTCACCCTCCTTTTTTGTTTCTAATGCAACTCCTTCAATCGCATGCAAGTATGTCCTCCAAAAGAGTCCGGAAACACACTTTCTCTATGGTTGCTATATTTCTTAACCACAGCACTCCCGAATAACATAAATCACTGTAACCTCAAGGCATGAATTTATGAAAAGCTACAACTATTTCTAGTCACAGGTATAAACTGATGTTTACCTATAAGAAGCACATCACCTAATGCAATCAAATAATGAGGATAAAAGGATTAGACATAATTAACATGTTCTGATGGTAGCACTTAGGAGTGAAATGAATTACATATACATTTGACAAGATTTATTTGCTTCTGAACTGCACCGAATTCCACAATATTTCTTCAAAATTACACTTTTTGTTTCTTACTTGAGAAAAGTAGAATTTAAAACTTCCTTTTTTATCCGCCTTATTACCAAAAATAAAGCAGCATCTGGGCTTGAAATCTGCGCTCTCTTCACCCTCAAACCTTCAAAAAAGTCAGTTTATTTACAGAGAACTCTTAGTTTACAAAAAAGCGGCTCAGACACTCAAAACAGTGCTGACATTCAAAGGATGAACAAAACGTTGCATAGTGGAATAGAACTTTTGAAAGTCTATTTAAAACTGCTGGGAAGAAGTCAATGAGGATGTAGGGGTTTTAAGTAATTATTAACATTCTTCAATCACCTGAATAAAATTATAACACACATATTCTGAATGCATTGCCAAGAGACATACACATAGGTGTTCAGCAGATCTGAAGTATTCAGATCTGTGATTCCTAGGAGTAATAAGACAGACTAAAAAATAAACAAAATAAAACAAACCACTCTTTCTTTTATCTGTATTCACAGACTACTCTCCCATCTGACTTCCTAGCTTTTTTTTGAATCATGAAGACTATCAGTTAGTGGTTTGGGTTTTTTTTAAATAAAAAATGAAATTCAATATGACTCCAGTAGTCAATGCTTTAGGAAAAACATGTATGAAAAAGCCTGCACTAAAACCAGGACATGGACCATTTTGCATGCTGTAAACTTCTAATTCTTATTCTGATTTATACTGTCCCTGAGCCCATATCTAGCTCCCTGTGTGTATCAGCTTCCTCCTCAGCAAGCTGGGGCTCACGCTCAGTATGCTTACTGAGCATCCTAAGGAAAGCGGCATAACTAATGACAATTTATAGACATAGCATCAATTTTTCTTTATTTCCATCAAATTAAACAAAACGTTTGACTGTACAGAACCACTGCCAACAATAACAACCACTTTACCAGACAAAACCTAATTATTTTATAGGGAAAGGCAGACTCCCACCTATTCTATAGAAGCTTTACCTAGCATTTATTTCATACATCCGATTTATTACCTGCCTTAGTATCAGCTGATGTAAGAAAACCAGGCTACTTAATATGTTTATGTTTCAGGACTTTGTTAGTAAAAATCTCACATTTCAAAATATAAGCTCATTTTTAAGGGACCTATTGCAAGATACTAAAAAACTGCAGAATGCAGAGTACAAATCTGTTTAAGTCCACTAAGAACAGTAATGAGAAACCTATATTTAACTACAAGATTTGAGATTATTTTGAAATCTATGAAGCACACTAATAATTTTGTAATAATTTTGTTAGCAAAGATAGAAAAATAATGTTCAAGAATTATGATTCTAATTACATTTTGGTTCTTTGCATCACAACAGTAAGATTTTTAAGAACAAGCCTGATACAAAAGTGAACTCAATCTCCTTTTACCTTCCACCTTAAATCAAAAGGAAAAGACAAAAATTTCAGTGCTGCAACAAGATCTGCAGTGTTTGACCATGCAGCACCTATGACATGGAATTCCCCCTATCAGTTTTCCAGCGTTTAAAACAAAACGCTGGAATGGTTATTGGCAGATTCTGTAAATCCAACATTCGTAATGGAAAGATAGATGCCATCTTAAAGAACACTTATACTGTAATCAGTATCATATGGACTAGGATACTTCAGTAGGTCACATATTTATTAAACAGTGAACCTTTCCAAGCTATTTCTTTTAAAGAGTAATAATCCCCAAACTTGCACAAGAACTAACTCTCTATTTGTCATGATTCTTTTTAATAGGCATTAAGTAAATTCAAAGTGAAGTGAGGATTTGAACATTTATCAACTTCTGCATTTGATTAGTAAAAGATACCAAGAGAGAGTCTAAGATTGTTCTAAATTTCATGGTTGCAAAGAAAGTATTAGTAGGAGAATTTTCAGGGACTGACACCTGTAAGAAAGGAAAAATTTCATATCTGTATAATTGCTGCAGCATTAAACAAATTATATCTTGCATCTTAAAAAGAAATTCTTCAATTTTTTTAAATTTGTTTTTATCAAGGACTTAACATTTTAGAAAATGTGCATTTGGTCTAAGAGTTTGACACATTAAAATAATTTCCTTCAAATAGCACTATGCAAATCAAAACAGAAGTGCAAACATCTACAACAAAGTTAAAGGGAAGGAATTACACAGATGTCAAAAAAAATCACATAATCTGAATACAACCACAATAACGAATGTACTCTTACCAGACTTAGAGCTTTTTCATAGTTAACCATGGAAGACAGTTAAATCAGGCCAAATCTTACAAATTAATCTACACAGGCACAGAGTTGCTGAGTTGAAGCAGCTCATTTAGGGATAATACCAAAGCATAAGTAGCAATAGTGAACACAACTTTTTACAATGTTCTAGGGGGAATCCAGTAAAAATAGCCCATACAGTCTAACACCAGCACACAGCAAATTGGTAGAAGCTATAAAGGCTAAAAAGCTAAAGCCTAGAATCAGAAAACATAAAAAATGCTATATACCAAGGAAGGGTCAGAACAGTTTACGCAGAGGCAAGCAAGGCTTCCCAGGTCTACTGAAGTTCTTCAAAGGAGTCACTAAGACTATGGATGAATAAAGATCCATTTAAAAGTCAACTTCAACTTCAAAAATAATTTCAACAAGCCCTCTCAGAGCTGAAAGCTCTGAAGGAAACTATGCTACCACAGGGTAAGAGGGGAAGGTCTTCACATGGATAAATAAATTAGCCAAAAGATATAAAAAAGAGGAGAAAAGAATTCTTGTCTACCAGTGGGTTCTGTGCACTGAGAATCCCAGAGTCGCCTGTACTAAAAATTACTGCTCAGCATCTTCATAAGTGATCTAACAAGGGAATTAACAGGGACATTGTCCTGGTTTCAGCTGGGATAGAGTGCATTGATGATAATGAGTTGTTTAAGTATAAAGAACAGAAGTCAACTGCAAACAACAGCATTCACAACAGTGAATGTCAGCATGATAAAACACTCCCTGAATTTAATCTAGATAAAGGGTTGCATACAGGGTAAAACAATACTAATATAATGTACACAGCAAAGCTCTCTGAATTTGTCCAGTTAGGAAGGAGAAGCTAGAGTTGCAATAAACAGTTCTATGAAATGTCAGTTCAACATTCAGAAGTGGTCTTAAAACAAACCAAAACCCACACCACCGTGATGCTGGAATTATCAGAAAAGAATACATAACACATCAGTGTCATCACTTTGCCATTGTACAATTCCATAATGGTCTTGCATTTTTAATACTGACTGCAGTTTCACCATCTCCTTCCTCATCCAAATATAGAAAAAAAAAAAAACAGAAAGGACACTCAGAACAGCAGCAGGGTTTCAGGGCACAGTATGGCAACAGAACTGCTGGACAGGTAGTGGTCAATGGCTCAATGTCCAGATGGAGATTGGTGACAAGTGGTGTCACCCTCAGGGGTCCATACTGGGACCAGTACTGTTTAATATCTTCATCAATGACATAGACGCTGGGATCGAATGCACCCTCAGCAAGTTTGCAGATGACACCAAGCTGAGTGGAGCTGTTGACATGCCTAAGGGACGGGATGCCATCCAGAGGGACCTGGACAGACTTGAGAAGTGGACCCATGTGAAGCTCATGAGGTTCAACAAGGCCAAGTGCAAGGTCCTGCACCTGGGTCAGAGCAACCCCTGGTATCAGCACAGGCTGGGGGTTAAAGGGATTGAGAGCAGCCCTGTGGAGAAAGACTTGGGGTGTACTGGTGGATGAAAAGCTGGACATGAGCCAACAATGTGAGCTCACAGCCCAGAAGTCCAACCATATCCCGGGCTGCATCAAAAGAAGCGTGGCCAGCAGGTCGAGGGAGGTGATTCTGCCCCTCTACTCTGCTCTGGTGAGACCCCACCTGGAGTACTGCATCTAGCTCTGGAGCTCTCAATACAAGAATGACATGGACCTGTTGGAGCAGGTCCAGAGGAGGGCCACGAAAATGATCCAAGGGATGGAACACCTCTCTTACAGGACAGGCTGAGAGAGTTGGGGTTGTTCAGCCTGCAGAGGGAGGAGAGAGGTGGTAGATGCCCCATCCCTGGAAACATTCAAGGTCAGGTTGGATGGGGCTCTGAGCAACCTGATCTAGTTGAAGATGTCCCTGCTCATTGCAGGGGGGTTGGACTAGATGACCTTTAAAGGTCCCCTCCGAACGAAACTATTCTATGATTCTATGACAGATTAGGACTTCTCAGCTTAAAGGGAAGAAAAATGCAAAAGTTCCCTAAAATCATGAGCACGAATAAAGTGAACAGAAAACAACTGTTGACCGTAACAGACGATTTATGGTTATAAAATAAAATCATTAGACTGAAGGTTGGGGGGAGGGGGAAGATTATTTGCCCAGTCCATGAATAAATGATAAAATTTCATTTCTGAAAGATGTTATAGACACACACAACCAAATTTATACAAGTTCAAAAAGCAGTTAAAAAAAAAAAATCAATGCAGAAATTTCATTAAGAGCTATTAAAAACAGTTACCACTTCTGGCATAGGAAAACCATAACATGAGGATGAATAGAAACTAGCAGAAGAGACCAGGGCATACTGTATGACTGCCCTGTTCTTATATACTTCTCCCAGTATCTGCTATTGGTCACTGTCAGAAACAGGACAAGCAAAATGGACTTTTGGCACAACTCCAGTATAGCTGTTCTTATGTTCTCAAATACTTAATTGCAAGGGACAAAATCTCCACCAACATTTAGAAGTGCTACACTTACAAAAGTAAAACATGGGGAAAATGCTGGAACACACTCTGCTTTCTCACTTCACTGATCACGAATGAACAAGAAGCAAAACCAACCTAGGAAAGGTAAAGGATGCTCTAACTGTCAAAAGAAGAAAACTTTTTTTTAGGATCCATGTAGCGCATCCCCAGTTTAATCATCCATCCTCCTTTGGGACTATCTGAAGCAGCAGCTGCAGCTCTTCACACCTCTTACCAACTCCATCCTGTATCAGACACAGTGCCAAGCTCTTTTTCGATTCCCTTTAAAAGTACCACTATACAAACTTAAGTTTAGGACTAGTTGTGTCTTTCCTGTCAGTGCTAGGAACATATTTAATGAAACATAGACACATCATCTCAGAAAATTCCCTCTGTTAGTAGATACTTCATTTGGTGAACAGTTTTCATTTTTGAAGCTTAAAGCATCCTGTAGAAAAATGTACAAATCTGCAAGAAGTTAACGGGAGGCCTCTTGTCTGTTCAAAATGAATGCACAGCTATTGCAGGAGTTTTAAAGAATTATCACTGTTCAGATGATAAACAGATATCCAATGCTCAGACTTAGTGCTCATTATTCTCATCTTATTTGACAGAGATAAGGAACTGGGGGAAAAAAGTTACCTATGCAGTCAAGATGGTAGTAATGTATAATGATAGAAAGAGATGCTAGGAAGAATGAACTCAGGTATTCATGATATATAATTGCTGCCTATTTACATGATACCAAGTACTAAGTTTTTGCTCTGAATCTTTCTAAATATCTGGATTCCCACATGTCTTCAACCACCTCCTGTGCCTCTTCTGAAACATGTACAGCTTAGCTAGAAAAAGAATCTCAAAATAGTACGGGAAAGTGTAACTTTATATGACCACGTTGTTGGCCGTACACCTGTTCCTGCCCATTTCCATAAACAACAGAGCTGTTAGTAAAGTATTTTACGAACCCTGAAAGACAACAGCTTCACCCAGAATGCTATCTTATTCTGAAAATTATATTTTTAATTCTTTGTTCACACAATTATATTACTAGACCCATGAAGTTAATGAGATTATCCACATGCCCTAAGCTAAGCAAGCATATACAGTGTCTTGTTGTATTAAAAGCTTAGTTGAAAAAGCGTTAAGAAAAACAGCAGAAGAATTATCCCAATAAAGACATCAGATTTTCTGTGGATTAGAATTAAGGCAGAACTTTGTGCCTTATCTTATTTTCCCCTGGTGTTGACCAAGTGCTCTGCAATCTTCTTTACGGTCGAGTTGAAGAATCAGGAGAAACTGCAGATGCACTAGGATGACAGTGGAGTGGGTTAGACACCAACCTAAGTCTTGAACACATGAACAAAATTTCCTTTCTCATCATCAATCTTTGCACTCCTGGACAGGCCACATCAAGAAGGGCCCAACTGACAAAAATATTTAGCTATCTAATTAAAATAGATGGGGCTACATTCAAATTGCTCCCCAAAAGCAGAATCTTTGCCATGGTAAAACAATGCAAAAAGGCATTCAACTTAATCTGATACAGACACGTACATATAGTTTAAAAACTCCTCATTTAATATTCATTACAGACTTGAAATCAATAGCAAAATCAGAGAGGTAACTGCTTGCTTAGGAACCATGTCCTAAATAATTTTGCAGAGCTGAGCTTTCACCTGGTCTCCATATGTAAAATGTCAGTACTGTTTCATCTCACATGGCTGCTTGGGACAAATGAGAGAAAAAAAACATTCAAGATACTACATAAGAACCTTACAAATGGAAGTAAGAGCCCCATTCCCAGAAATGAGGACTTACGTATCAAATAGAAAATACAGATATATCAATTCCATGCAAATTTCCTACTGAATTTTACACAAGCAATCCATCCAAAACATAATCCCTAATGTAATATCCAGAATACTAATAAAGATACTGAGAACACTGTGAAGATCAGCTTACGATTCAAAAACGCCTAGAGTTTGAATGTGGCATGATACCTCATACTACAAAACTATATCAAATTTTAGCCATTGTATTATCTGAATGTACAAAGGATACCACTAAACAATAACTACTTACTTCAAAAGACTAACAGTCATTTTAAGGGTGTGCAGATTCTGGCATTTTTTAAGTAGCATGGTTGAGCATTCAACCTTATCTCCAGAAGGTATGACGCGTACCTGGGTTTTCTTTAGTGAAAGAACAGAAATTCTATCTTGTAAAACCACAAGTTTGGTTACTTGCAGCATTCAAACGGTATATGCCTTCACTATTAGAGCTAAAACAGTTACTGACAGAACTAATACACACCAGGTACTACAGGGAATAAGAAACATTTCACCAGTAGGTCTCAAAGCTATTTACTGACAGCAGAAAATACAGTGCCTCAAGGCAAAATGTGATTTATTTTTTTAGGGGGTGGAAAAAAAAGCCCAAGACTTTAATGTTAATACAAATCCCTCTGTTCTGATCTCCTATCCACCCTTCAAGCCATCTGTTGCATGGCTACATCTGACCTGACCTCTCCTGTTAACTAACCACCTAACCTTTCATTACCTGTCCCTCTCTCTTTTGGTCCTCACAGTTCTGTTTCCTTCTCTTTTTACTCAGTTCCTTCTGGATTTTTTTTTTCCTCCTTCTCCTGCTCATTGCTTGAGTGCAACTCAGAAAAGAAAGGAGTCTCCCTACTTTCTGCCCCTTTCCCACAGCCTTACAGCCATGAGGAGCAACTGCAAGGAAGTCCTGCTTAGTCTCTGTAGCCTGGGATAGATCATGCTCAATACAAATGGGATTTTAAGATGTATTTAATAAAAATTCTGGTAGTCTCTACGAGAACATGAAGTGAAGATTTTCAATTGTCTGTATCTTAGCCAGTTTGGGTGTTTTTCTCACAGTATAATAAAAGCTGCATTCTACCAAGAGCTCTTTTCCTGTTGGTATCCAAGGCTTTCCTCCAAAGCAGAGCAGGATGAGGATTTCTCAATGAAATACATTAACGGCAAAACCAAACAAAAAAGTCCTTTCTACCAACTCTACTAAAAAAACAACCAATGTCCCCCTTATTTTGTTCTGAGAAACAGACTAAGCATTTTACCTGAAGTTCTATAAACAACTCGGCCACCGTTCAGCACCAGTATAAAGATTTTCAATTGGATATGACATTAAATTTCAATTAATAAAAAAGTCCCTGCAATGGAAAATGCTATGCAACCTTAATAAGAGTAATCTGCCAGCTACAGGTCTAATAAGCCTTCATTTCAACCAAAATGGACACGAATGGAAAAGGTCTTATCCTATTAAAATGCACACGAGTTTTGCTCTTCACAGAAGTCACATTTCATTCATTAATGTTAAACTCTTTAGAGAAGGTACACTCTTAACACCTACATGCTTTGAAAAATGAAATGTGATCTCTGAAGTGACCTTAACATTGCTCCATTGTCAAATGAGCCATCTTTTTCAGCAAGTAAGCTCATAGTAAGATAAAACATTGAGAGATGATCACCTTTTAAAAACAGAGTACTTTGAATGCTATCCTAACAAATTAAATAAATAAATACTAACAAAATAATTACTGTTATCTTGATTTCAGAGTTTTGCATGCAACAAAACCTCATTCAAAAGTTTAAATGTCCATTACATAATTTGAGTTCAAAGTTCATTTTTCATAATGGAAAAGTCTGCTAGGTGTCTAAAATAAATAAATTTTTTGAACGAGCTTTTTCCATGCTTCTATTTGAAACTGTCAGTCGATGCAAAGTATGATTTTTACATGATTCATGTGAACAAATGTCTATGTTTCGCTTACAGCACTTGCCAAAAGGTTTAACGTATATAAGCAACTCCATGTGTCAGCAAACCAGAAGAAATTGTTATAAGGTAATGTGAGTGCCAAGACAAACTCAGCGACAGATTCTTTTTTAAAATCTTGAAAATATTTATTTTCTTACAGCAGCCACATGTGTGCATGGAAATAATTAACAGGTAAAAGACACAAAGAAATCTGCACATGACAATTAATCAAAACTTTCTATTTAACTTTCACTCTTCACATGCAAGGCTTAGCCAACCTATTCTACAGTTACATAGCAAGGAACCTTTGCTTTGCATTTAACACTCCACTTCTGTTCTCAGATCTTAAGAAATCCAACAGATCATGCAGCTGTTCTAATATTTATATCTTATGCTTCTAAATATTACCATTTTATGGATCTTTATGATTTTGTTAAGGAGAAAATCCAAATCAGGTAAGTCATGCATATTACTTATTTAAATATATCATTTTGTTTTATAGAACTATCCAACAAACCACTCAGATGACGTTAGCCATGTTGAGACAGCTGAAGAGTAGAACTGCCAGAAATGCACACTTCAAAGATCTGTGGTCCACAGAAGTCATTGTAATATGGTGCTCCATCTTCCACTAGCTTCAGCAAAAGGTCATAAAATCTGCTGCTAGGTGACCTATTCTTGTGGCTTCACTGTAGATGGGTTCCATCTTGTTTTAATGTGACTCTGAAGACTTAGTGTCTCTGAAACTCTTTGGGCCATACACTGATAAAATCCACCAACATTTACTGCAGACAGCTATGCACCTTGTGGTCAAATGTCTACTCAAAACCGCTATAGACTTTCACAGGATCACCTATATTTGTCTCGCAGAACACGGTTCAAGTAGTACTGCTCCAGGGAGAGCAAAGACTAAGAGTGAAGAACTGAAATAGTTCTTTTTACCCTTGCACAAAAATATGAGTGCTATCACTGCTAAAAGACACAGACTTTAATCTATCACTGTCATCCGAGTACTTAACTTAGTATTAACGTTTTCAGATGTGTTACCTCGAAAATAATTTTCTGGTTTGGTGGTTTTGGGTGGCTTTTGTTGTTGTTTTGGTTTGTTTTGGGTTTTTTTAATTTGTTTTGTTGGTTTTTTTAAATGGTTTACTTAGTTTAAGTGATGGCACTTCATCTACATCCAGCTCTGGCATACCCTAGTTAACCCCAGTTATCTGTGTTTCTGTGAGTTTTCCCCTCCTGAATAGCAGACCACATCAAATAAGCTGACTGAAGAAAGGTAGAGGTTCAAAACGCACCAAGGAAGGTTTACATGAGACTGCCAAAACATCTGCAATAGCCCAAGTATTACATTTACATAGAAGTTTACCCAATAAAGAGAACCAGTTCCTCGAAACCAACAGACAAACGTATACCCTCAAACAGACAATGATTAATAATAATTAACTGACTTTGCAACGTGTGATATAAAAAATTGAAACTCCATAGTTTCTGCATATTTCTGGTTTTACCCTTGTGGGAAAAAAAATGCATGAAAATATATTGCTACAAGTTTCCCTAGACTTTCACTTTGGCATCTAATAGCTCAAGGTAGCTTACACAACCAGTATTCAAAAAAGTGCTTAAAGAAAAGTACAGTCCGTCTCAGATTTTGTTTCATACGATTGGCAAGCTTTAGAGCATTTTGATTCAAAAGTTAGTAAAGCATCCCAGACAATAAACCAAAATAACTGCTATTCAAGAACTACCTGAGTGTATTTACACTTGATCTTCAAGTAAGATTAAGCATCAGGGAGACAGAAGACACATATATTGGACTGCATCAGTCCTTTAAATCATAGAATCATAAAATGCTTTGGGTTGGAAGGGACCTTTAGAGGTCATCTAGTCCAACCCCCCTGCAGTGAGCAGGGACATCATCAACTAGATCAGGTTGCTCAGAGCCCCGTCCAACCTGACCTTGAATGTTTCCAGGGATGGGGCCTCCACTACCTCTCTGGGCAACCTGTTCCAGTGCTTCACCACCCTCATTGTAAAACATTTCTTCCTTATATCTAGCCTAAATCTACCCTCATTTAGTTTAAAACCATTACTCCTTGTCCTGTCACAACAGGCCTTGCAAAAAGATTGTCCCCATCTTTCCTATAGGCCCCCTTTAAGTACTGAAAGGCCGCAAGAAGGTCTCCCCGCAGCCTTCTTTTCTCCAGGCTGAACAGCCCCAACTCTCTCAGCCTGTCCTCATAAGAGAGGTGCTCCAGCCCTCAGATCATTTTTGTGGCCCTCTTCTGGACCTGCTCCAACAGCTCCATGTCCTTCTTGTGCTGAGGGCTCCAGAGCTGGACGCAGTACTCCAGGTGGGGTCTCACCAGAGCAGAGTAGAGGGGCAGAATCACCTCCCTCGACCTGCTGGCCACGCTTCTTTTGATGCAGCCCAGGATATGGTTGGCTTTCTGGGCTGCAAGCACACATTGTTGGCTCATGGCCAGCTTTTCTTCCACCAGTACCCCCAAGTCTTTCTCTGCAGGGCTGCTCTCAACCCCTTTAACCCCCAGCCTGTGCTGATACCAGGGGTTGCCCTGACCCAGGTGCAGGACCTTGCACTTGGCCTTGTTGAACCTCATGAGGTTTACACAGGCCCACCTCTCCAGCCTGTCCAGATCCCTTTGGATGACATCCTGTCCTTCTGGCGTGTCAAATGCACCACTCAGCTTGGTGTCATCTGCAAGCTTGCTGAGGGTGCACTCGATCTCGCTGTCTATGTCATTGATGAAAATATTGAACAGCATTGAATACTGAATAATATTAAATAGCACTGAATACTGAATATTCAGGGAAAATGGAAAAGCTAAACGGCCCAATCTAAACCCTACTAAAACTGCTGGGAAGTTTGCTAGTTATAATCCTGTCTTCTAAATTCAGTGTTTAAGCAGGTATTGTATCACGCCTTCTCATCATGAAATGAATCTCATTTGTTCTAATGAAGGTAACATAGGTTATTATACTAGGAAACTAAAGGAAACAAATACAGTAATACAGACAAATGTTTTTCCACAGTGAAACCCACAAAATGTAATCACAATTTCAAACAACAAACCACTGCAGTTCAGAAAAATCTTTTAAACTTACTGTGTTAGTTGAATCTTCTTGTAAAATTCTATCATATAACTGGATAGCATCATCATACCTGTTCAAAGAAATCATTCACATTTATTTCTGCTAAGACAGATCTCCTGACATTTTGACTGTCCTTGCAATGGTTGTTAACCCTCCTGCACTTTTTATACTGAATATATTTAAGCAAACTATATTCATACAAAATTCTCTTGAGTGACTGCTAAACATGAACAGCAGTATTTTATGTCACCAAGTAAAAAAAATACATGGTAATCACTTCATGGAATACTGTTTCAGCAGCAACTTACACATTTTACACTTAATTTCTTACTCTCCTGTCTGTTCTCTCTTTTTCTGTACCCAATAGGTCCAATCATCACACCCCAACTCTCCCTTTCACCTCTCCCAAGAAACAGAAATGCCAAAATTTGAAAGGCCATCCAAAATAATGACTTTTCACTTCATTGTTGTAATTTAAAACCTCGTGTAAGTTTCTTCTGTTATGATTTTATAAAGTATAAGCAGCTGCATACAGTAAACTAGGGGGATCCACACAAGAGTCCACCCCTAGACTATACCATAAATCTTGAAAGAAAATGTTTTCCACCATCACTACATAGGTTTTATTAATTAATTCTGCTAGTTGAAGTATGCTCAAAACAGGTTACTCCAGCTGCTATAAATGCTTTAAACCTTCTGGGAAACAGATCTGTGTGTTCAGCCAGCTGTGTACATGACCCAAACTGGACAAATGAAACAATTCAATTCAAAACACATTTGACTACACAGCTGTTGTGCTATCACCACATAACTAGAGCATACTTTGTGTATTCATGTATAGTTTGACAAGTAGTTTTTCAGAGGTACTACTGATTGATTTTGATGCTACACATCCCCTTCTTGCCTTGGACATCCATTTAAGTACTCTCACTGCTTCCTGAGCACTGCTGACATTAGCATAGCTCAGCTGTCCAGTTCAGTTACCATAACATATGAGAACAAATGTGAAAAGAAGCACAAAAGCAGAAATGAGTAGAAGGTGACTGCTGCAGACTTGAGCAGACATGCTGTAAAATGCTGTATTCATGTTCTCTATTAGTCGCTACTTTATCAAATGTATTCTACAAGCCTGAACACAATGGCCATAATCCCAATTTTACAGGGTGAAGTTCCAGAATACTATTCTTTTGATTAGCAAGTATCTACAGGGATGTCTCAGTCTATGGGGATGTTTTTCACTGTTTCCTCTTCCTGTTGGGGAAGGCAGGATCTTTCCTAGATCCTACAAGTCACTTAGAATTTAACAAGAAGCTCACTTCTTCAGTTGAAAATGTGCTCCCTCCAACCTAAGTCTCCCTAGGCTTCATTTAGTCAGTGGAGAGAGACAGGCTTCTCCAGGGCATGGTTTACAGCACCTGCAGGTGGGTTCCTGTTCAAGACAACCCAGAGCTGAAGCCTCTCTCTTCTCTGACTTCTGCAGAAAATCTATGAAGATGAAACCCCAGCTTTCGTTAATGCCTCTGTTCCCCTGATATTCCAATCTCAAGGATCTAACCTGACATTTGACAGGAATTTTTATGAGGACTTTCAGAAAACTGTGGCTCAATAGCACTTCATTGCTGAAACAACACATAATGTTTGTGCGGCAGTCATCTCCCACAAAGATCTGTTCCCATGCAATAACAACTCCAATGTAGTCACACAAGCCTGAACAGAATTATGATCTTATGCACTTTGCATAGGTTTTGGGAAGGGGGGAAATCTGCTGTCATTCTCTCACTGTCTTCCTACCCTATATCAAATGAAGATAGAACGAGAGCTAAGTTTAATGGAACTTCTTCATGAATGTGTATTTGATATAAAGTGAGTGTGCAACGTGGAACATCTAGCTGCCCCGAGCCTGCTTCTGTGCTTGTGGAGTCCAGTTATCCACTCTTTTTGATCCAAGCAATGGACATTCATTGGTGGTTCATATCAAATGACATTTTCAAAGTTAATTTTGCAAGAACGTAATGGATGAAGAATGTCTGCTTAAATAAACAAATTTTTAAAAAAGCATTTAAGGTTTACTTCTAAGTTCTAATTCCTCTGTATCAAGATGGCCCAAAGGCTCCAAATCTCACCAACTCTGTATGCAAAATGTTGCATGGAACAGATCTGCTAGCACTCAAAGGCACTGGAAACTGGAAGTCCTTCTCAAGACCCAAGACAAGTGCTTTAGAACAGAATGTTGATCACAGAATCATAGAACGGTTTGGGTTGGAAGGGACCTTAAAGATCATCTAGTTCCAACCCCCCTGCCACAGGTACCTTCCACTAGACCAGGTTGCTCAAAGCCCCATCCAACCTGGCCTTGAACATTTCCAGGGAGAGGAAGGAAAGCAACATAAATGTGAAAAATAGTGGAAAGACTTTTTCTGTACTTCCGAAACGCTTTTAGTTTTTCTTTCTTTAATTTTTTTTTATTGATTTTATTGCAGCAGTATTAGCAGCACTGTTGGACACTTTGCAATATTTACAAGAAGAGAAATGGTTTACAGCTTATCAGCATTCATCAGTTAGTTGTGGATTCCTGTAATGTACAAAACTANTGGCCCTCCTCTGGACTTGCTCCAACAGTTCCATGTCCTTCTTATGTTGGGGGCCCCAGAACTGAATGCAGTACTCCAGGTAGGGTCTCACGAGAGCAGACTAGAGGAGGAGAACCAGGGAAGTGGTCGAGTCCCCATCCCTGGAGGTATTTAAAAGACGGGTTGACAAGGCTCCTAGGGACATGGTTTAGTAGTGGACAGGTACGGGCCCCAGAACTGAATGCAGTACTCCAGGTAGGGTCTCACGAGAGCAGACTAGAGGAGGAGAACCAGGGAAGTGGTCGAGTCCCCATCCCTGGAGGTATTTAAAAGACGGGTTGACAAGGCTCCTAGGGACATGGTTTAGTAGTGGACAGGTACGGGCCCCAGAACTGAATGCAGTACTCCAGGTAGGGTCTCACGAGAGCAGACTAGAGGAGGAGAACCAGGGAAGTGGTCGAGTCCCCATCCCTGGAGGTATTTAAAAGACGGGTTGACAAGGCTCCTAGGGACATGGTTTAGTAGTGGACAGGTACGGGCCCCAGAACTGAATGCAGTACTCCAGGTAGGGTCTCACGAGAGCAGACTAGAGGAGGAGAACCAGGGAAGTGGTCGAGTCCCCATCCCTGGAGGTATTTAAAAGACGGGTTGACAAGGCTCCTAGGGACATGGTTTAGTAGTGGACAGGTACGGGCCCCAGAACTGAATGCAGTACTCCAGGTAGGGTCTCACGAGAGCAGACTAGAGGAGGAGAACCAGGGAAGTGGTCGAGTCCCCATCCCTGGAGGTATTTAAAAGACGGGTTGACAAGGCTCCTAGGGACATGGTTTAGTAGTGGACAGGTACGGGCCCCAGAACTGAATGCAGTACTCCAGGTAGGGTCTCACGAGAGCAGACTAGAGGAGGAGAACCAGGGAAGTGGTCGAGTCCCCATCCCTGGAGGTATTTAAAAGACGGGTTGACAAGGCTCCTAGGGACATGGTTTAGTAGTGGACAGGTACGGGCCCCAGAACTGAATGCAGTACTCCAGGTAGGGTCTCACGAGAGCAGACTAGAGGAGGAGAACCAGGGAAGTGGTCGAGTCCCCATCCCTGGAGGTATTTAAAAGACGGGTTGACAAGGCTCCTAGGGACATGGTTTAGTAGTGGACAGGTACGGGCCCCAGAACTGAATGCAGTACTCCAGGTAGGGTCTCACGAGAGCAGACTAGAGGAGGAGAACCAGGGAAGTGGTCGAGTCCCCATCCCTGGAGGTATTTAAAAGACGGGTTGACAAGGCTCCTAGGGACATGGTTTAGTAGTGGACAGGTACGGGCCCCAGAACTGAATGCAGTACTCCAGGTAGGGTCTCACGAGAGCAGACTAGAGGAGGAGAACCAGGGAAGTGGTCGAGTCCCCATCCCTGGAGGTATTTAAAAGACGGGTTGACAAGGCTCCTAGGGACATGGTTTAGTAGTGGACAGGTACGGGCCCCAGAACTGAATGCAGTACTCCAGGTAGGGTCTCACGAGAGCAGACTAGAGGAGGAGAACCAGGGAAGTGGTCGAGTCCCCATCCCTGGAGGTATTTAAAAGACGGGTTGACAAGGCTCCTAGGGACATGGTTTAGTAGTGGACAGGTACGGGCCCCAGAACTGAATGCAGTACTCCAGGTAGGGTCTCACGAGAGCAGACTAGAGGAGGAGAACCAGGGAAGTGGTCGAGTCCCCATCCCTGGAGGTATTTAAAAGACGGGTTGACAAGGCTCCTAGGGACATGGTTTAGTAGTGGACAGGTACGGGCCCCAGAACTGAATGCAGTACTCCAGGTAGGGTCTCACGAGAGCAGACTAGAGGAGGAGAACCAGGGAAGTGGTCGAGTCCCCATCCCTGGAGGTATTTAAAAGACGGGTTGACAAGGCTCCTAGGGACATGGTTTAGTAGTGGACAGGTACGGTTGGACTCGATGATCTTAAAGGTGTTTTCCAACCAAATGATTCTATGATTCCGTCAACCTGCTGGCCACGCTTCTTTTGATGCAGCCCAGGATACAGATGGCCTTCTGGGCTGCAAGCACACATTGTCAACTCGTGTCCAGCTTTCCATCCACCAGTACCCCCAAGTCCTTCTCTGCAGGGCTGCTCTCAATCCCTTCATCCTCCAGCCTGTATCTGTGCTTCAGATTGCCCCGACCCATGTGCAGGACCTTGCACTTGGCCTTGTTGAACTTCATGAGGTTCACACTGGTCCACTTCTCTAGCCTGTCAAGGTCCCTCTGGATGGCATCCCTTCCCTCCAGTGTGTCAAATGCACCACACAGCTTGGTGTCATTGGCAAACTTGCTGAAGGTGCACTTAATCCCGCTGTCCATGTTGCTGACGAAGAGGTTGCACAGTCCCGGTCCCAATACTGCCTCCTGAAGAATGCCACTCATCACTGGTCTCCACTTGGACATTGAGCTGTTTATTGCAACTCTTTGAGTGCAACCATCCAGCCAACTCCTTATCCACCAAGCGGTCCATCCGTCAAATCCATGTCTCTCCAATTTAGAGACAAGGATGCCCTGCAGGACAGTGTCAAATGCTTTGCACAAGTCCAGGTAGATGACATCAGTTCTTCATTCTCCCAGTCCCTGCCTTTGCCTTCTGTGACTTGGATGGTGTGGCTTGAGCACTTGCCTGTGAAGACTGAGGCAAAAAAAGTCGTTGAGTACCTCAGCCTCCTCCATATCCTGGGTAATCAGGTCTCCCATTTCCTTCCGGAGAGGGCCCACATTTTCCCTAGTCTTCCTTTTATCACCAACGTACTTATAGAAGCTTTTCTTGTTGCCCCTGATGTCCCTGGCCAGATTTAATTCTATCAGGGCTTTAGCTTTCCTAACCTGATCCCCGTCTGCTCAGACAATTTCTCTGTATTCCTCCCAGGCTACCCATCCTTGCATCCACCCTCTGTAGGCTTCCGTTTTGTATTTGAGTTTGTCTAGGAGCTCCTTGTTCATCCATGCAGGCCTCCTGGCGTTTTTGCCTGACTTCCTCTTTGTTGCGATGCATGGCTCCTGAGCTTGGAGAAGGTGATCCTTGAATATTAACTAGCTTTCTCGGGCCCCTCTTCCCTCCAGAGCTTTATCCCATGGTAGTCTACCAAGCAGATCCCTGAAGAGGCCAAAGTCTGCTCTCCTGAAGTCCAGGGTAGTGAGCTTGCTATGCGCCCTCCTCAGTGCCCTAAGGATCTTGAACTCCACCATTTAATGATCACTGCAGCCAAGGCTGCTCTTGAGCTTCACACTCCCCACCAGCCCCTCCTTGGTGAGAACAAGGTCCAGCATAGCACCTCTCCTCACTGGCTCCTCTATCATTTGGAGAAGGAAGTTATCAACAATGCATTCCAGAAACCTCCCAGATTGCTTATGCCCTGCTGTGTTGTCTTTCCAACAGATATCAGGGTGGCTGGAGTCCCCCATGAGGACCAGGGCTTGTCAATGTGTGGCTGCTCCTATCTGTCCATAGAGGGCCTCATCCACTCAGTCTTCCTGGTCAGGTGGCATGTAGCAGACTCACTATAATGTCACCTGTCCCTGCCCTCCCTTTAATCGTGACCCATAAGCTCTCAGTCAGCTCCTCATCGATCCCCGGGCAGAGCTCCGTGTGCTCCAGCTGGTCACTGACACAGAGGGCGACACCCCCTCCTTGTCTCCCCTGCCTGTACTTCCTAAAGAGACTGTATCCTTCCATTCCAACACTCCAGTCATGATATACATCTATGATAGATGTATAGGTATCAAAGATGTATCAAGGAGAAAGGCAAATAAAGGTCGACCTCAAGCCCTGAGGTCATTCATCTTGGAAAGCTGTGAAGTTTTAGGCTGTTCATTATTTTAGTAATTCCTATTAAACTTAGTACGTTATAACCCTTCTATAGGATATTTTAAAAAGGTCAGTCTGATTTTTAGGTTCTGCCATTCTATTCCATACATTTTTTTGAGTTGTTTCTCTAACAAACTTTATAATAGATTTAATCCTTATTAAGTTCTACTGGATTTATCCATACTCAGAAAACAAGGGAAAACAGCTACATCCTGCAGTAATTAGGAGCACAGGAGAACAATGAAGGCAAAAAAATGCTGGCACTGATTTTCATATGCTGCTCTAGCTCCATGAGATGAAATGTGTACCTCACACACTTCGCCCAAAAAGTGCCTAGTGTTTTACTGTATAATGACTTATGCTGTCGAGTAAGAGATCTTTTTAATCTATGAAGTCTGATGGGAAGATTGCAAAGACGTAACACTGCATAGTACATGCAAAAAGGCAATAAAAATGTCTAAACGTTATAATATGATCATGCACACCCTTATTTTCTATAAAGAAAGTGCCCAGCATTGCTTTGCCACGTTTTTATAGTGCCTGAATGCCTTTTTAAGAAATAGCAAGCACCCTTCCAGAAAGAAAGTAAATTTTTTTAAAGTTTTACCTTTCCATAGCTTCAAATCGCATTCCAGTTAATCGTTTAACTCTGTGGCTCCCAGGAAACTGCCGCCTTAGCTCCTGAAGACAAAACTATACAAATAAAACCAAAAATACTATTGTAAATATAATTATCTACACAGAAGCTGGAAGGAAAAAAAAAAAAGTCCTCGGCTGATGAAATTCAACAACCTGAAATGGCACTTCTGAGTAAAAGCAAATACCAATTTTTGAAATAAGCAATAAAATGTATTGATAAAGAGAAGCTCAGAAACTGAAACTTTGTCTGTTAGAAGACTAATTCTAAGAAATATCTTCCATACCAGTCATAGATCGTCAGGCCTTCCTGGAAATAGTTGTTTGTCTAGAAAATTAAACTCACCTACTAAAACAGTTCTGATACTATTAAAACTTGAAGCCTGCTTAGTTGCCTCATAATAACACAAGACCGTAAAAACCAAAACAAAGACAGTAAGAGCTTATGTGATACTTCTTTAATAAATGGATATCTCACAATGGAACAAACTATGCTAATACTACGCTCTGTGTTTATTTTAAAAATAAAACTTTGAAATCCGAAGAAAATGTTTGTCACTGGCTTGGGTTGAGCCTGCTGGCAGAAGACGCATAGCTTCTAACTCCTGAAATCAATGAGACACCTGGGCTGGATAAAAGGAATTCATCACAGGCAGATTTCTCTGGATTAGCCAAAAAGGATGTTTGGTAGAGGGACTGAGTCACAACTTCCCCAGAGCAAACTAACTCTAACCATATCATGAATGTGGCTATATAGCATTGCAAAGTTTGTAGCTGACTCATTACAGTGGGAGACAGGACAGCCCCCAGGCTCTCAAAAAGACCAGTGGTTTGAATCACATGAAAAGCTTCACACAGAACCCTCCTTTTCCAGGCATTTATTTATACAACTCAGTTTATAAACTTGTTCTTCAGATCTAACGTTCTAGCAGAGGCCTATCTACATAATCCGTTCCATCTCACCACATCCACTGGTCAAAGGAAAAATCCAGAAGCGAATCAGTAAAAATTAGCAGGCTCCCTCTCTGTTTCTGCAGATAAACAGGTTGCTAGAGCATAGCAAAGAGAAATACTCACATGTCTCCCAGATGCAAAAAAACAGAGATGGAAAGAGCGAAAGGAAACAGTAATCAAAGCAGTAATGCTTAGCCTCAAGTAAGCACAGAATATTTTCATCACGATCATCTTAGTTTCCAATGAACCAAGATCTCAACAATGCAATTTCACATAGCAAGACTCAGGTTTAGTACAGAAAGAGTTTACTGGCACTTTGAGTGATGTCTAGGTGAACTGTTGCTGCTCTGGACAACAAACTGTCATCAAAAACTACATGTACTTAGCAGGACCTTACATGAGGTCTGAATTAATCTGTGAACATTCTTAAGAGACAGGAACACTTATATAGAACTCCAGAATTTCACTCCAGCTTTTGTACAAACAACCTAGGTTTTAAAAAGAACTTTTGCAGACAATAAATTCACCCTGTGGCCCAGTGATCTGGGAATCCCAAAGGACTGTGATTTTCAGTATAAAAACATGCACTGCTTTTCTCCAATAAAATCAAATTTTAAATGTCAAAAATTGTAACACTTGCAATAACACTAAACTCCACAATCTGCAGATGGACTTTTACATCTAGAAAAACGCCATCAACAATACAAAAAAAGCTGATGAAGTAGCACTCAAGTGCAGGAGTAATACAAGACCAGAATTGTTCACATTATATCTGACTACATGATCATTATTCAAGCAAATACAGCAGCCACAAGGCCAAAATAAACTCCTGTAGATTAAGACATCAGACACAATAAAGTGACATTAAAGTTGTGAGACAGTCACGAACAATTTGCTGCAACACTTTCAAAAACAAAAGCGCATAAATAAACTAACTAGCTATATCTTTAAAATGTTCTGGACTCAGCAGCACTGAATGTCCTCTTTTTAAATTTAACCTGTAATCCCCATGATCATTTATGTTACTGACGGCTGGTTCTGCACTATGTCAATAATCTACTTTTGAGATTCTCTCAGAAACTCAGCAGTTACAATGGCAAATCTCATTTGTATCTGAAACTAATTTGCAGTTAATTTGCTTTCTGATTTTTTTAGCCAAGTAGGTTTTTAATTTTAAAGGTCTGACAAAGGCAAAGAAATACAAACCTGGACTTCAGCATGTAAAACACTGGTAGTACAAGTGCCTGCCAACAGCAGGTGATTTCACTAAAACATGCATATAAAAGAACTGGCTGACTGCAGTAGGGACATGCATTACGCATAGTCATTTTGTGCAGGACAGAGAGGACAACAGTAATAAAAAGAGGAAAGGAAAAAAAAACCCTGCAAGTCAGATAAATGACTCTGAAAACCATCTCAGCCTCCTCATTTGGAGCAGAGGAGACCTATCCCCCTAAGCAAAATGCATCACAGCTGTCAAAAGCTCACTGCTAAAAAACAGAAGTTCCAAAGTTGTTTGTCTACTTTGGGGCTACAGCTGTAGCAAAAAGCCACCATATGATACTGACTTGTTTGAATTAACTACCTCTTTATTATAAATCAATCAACTTTTAAAAAAATTAAAACCAACTAAGTTTCCCTCTAAGCTTTTAACCACCTTTCTGAGCTGCATATAAAATGATGTACTCCCTGTCCTGGTTTCAGCTGGGTTAGAGTTACTTTTCTTCCTAGTAGCTGGCATAGTGCTGTGTTTTGGATTTAGTATGAGAAGAATGCTGATAACACACTGATGTTTTAGTTGTTGCTAAGTAATGCTTAGACTAGTCAAGGACTTTCTTTTTCAGCTTCCCATGCTCTGCCAGGCGCACAAGAAGTTGGGAGGGGGCACAGCCCAAGATAGTTGATCCAAATTGACCAAAAGGCTATTCCATACCATATGACGTCATGCTCAGTATATAAACCGAGGGGAATTAGCCAGGGGGCAGCGATCGCTGCTCGGGGACTGGCTGGGTGTCGGTCGGCGGGTGGTGAGCGGTTGCATCACTTGTTTTCTTTTCCCTGGGTTTTGTTTGTCTCTCTCGTTCTCCTTTTCATTACAATTATTATTATTATTATCATTATTATTATATTATTATTATTTTATTTCAATTATTAAACTGTTCTTATCTCAACCCGTGGGTTTTCTTACTCTTGCCCTTCCGATTCTCTCCCGCATCCCACCGGGGAGGGGGAGGGTGAGCGAGCGGCTGCGTGGTGCTTAGTTGCCGACTGGGGCTAAACCACGACACTCCCTCATCTTAAGCAATACTCCTTAGAGGGCACAGAAACTGAAATTTAAAATCCCTGACGGGGTTAGTAAAAATAATAGTGTTTCACAACGGATCTTTCAACACTGGCTCCCTCAACCATTTTGTGAGTGTCTTCCTAAAAAGACCCTGAAAATAAAGACCAAAACTGTTTTAGATATACATCAGAAAACAGAAATACATTTATTTAAACGGTAAGTCTATTTGGTTTTGTTTAAATAGACAGCTATACTACAGCAGTATTTTCTTCTGAGGAACAAAAAAAAAGGGAAGTTCAGTGGGTTCATGACAAGTTCAGTGCGTTGTGCTGTATTTTCCAGTGTACTCCATTTTACCATATACATATGGATGCAAGATAAACTTAGCTAGTTCTGCCTACTTTCAAATTGCCCTTCTCCGAACTACACCCTCTAGTCTGACCCCCTGTGTATCACAGACCATTAAGTTTCACCCAAGTGACATCACATGAAGCTCAAAGACTTTATGGGGTATTTTGCCATCTGACAGAGAACAAGGCACTGGATGAGTAATCCCCATGAAAGACCTGGACTCCTGAAAATATCTTTCTTTTTACTTAGAATAAGCTCAAGCTTGCTGGCTTTCAGGGCACAAGACAAGCTCATGGGTTTTTTTTCCCCAGTGTTTTGTGAAGGAAGGGTGAAAAGCTTATTAAAATTTGCCTGCAAAACACACTTTTGCCTTTTCCAGTTGCTGCCTTTAAAGGATTAGCTAAGCTTGGTTGGGTTTTTTTGTTTGTTTCAGTGTTTTTTCAGTTTTAATCTAGTGAACAGGTGTTACAGTTCTAAATATTATCTAAATTGTATCTAAATAACAGTATCTAAATTGTTATTCATGTAATTCAAATAAATTTGCATACAAATTGACTAAACCCAAATATCCATTAACAATATATTTATCAAGAACCACTGAATAATTTGGATTGCAAGGGACCTTTGGAGGTCACCTGCTCCAAATCCCCACTCAGAGCCAGCCTCCAAGTGAGTGCAGGGCCATATCCCAAGCCATTTCTGAGCATCTCCAAAGAGATTCCACAGCTTCTCTGCGCCATGTGTCCCAAAGTGTTCACTAACCCCACTGTTAAAAACTTTTTCCTAATATCTAATTGGAATTTCCTTTGTTGCAGCTTATGTCTCTCGCGCTTGTTTTTTACTGCACATCTACAAAAATCTGTCTCCACTTTTCTTCCTACCTTCCTGTTAGTACGTATTCAAAAATAGCAATAAAATCCCTTCTTAGCTTTCTCAAGACTTAACAAACCCAGATCTCTCAGCCTTTCCTTATACATTATGCAGTCCAGCTCCTTATTCATCTTGAAGACTTGCTCCAATATGTCAATGACTTTCTTTGATGATAGCCAACATGACATATAATATGATATGCATGACAGGACATTTTAGCTCAAAACATTCAAAAAACCAATATAATTTGAGAGTTTTTCAATAAACAAACACTCTCTGTACAATTTGGCAACTTCAATATTATTCTTGACATTTAGCCCATACCAGAGTAGCTGTAAATATTTTCATGGCTATTCTAAGAGACACGATCTGTCTAAACAAAAGTTACACATTAGAGAAGGTGGGTGGAGGCGGTTTCTTCCCAGCAGTGTATTTCTTGATAGATATTCTACAAGTCCAAGCTATGGAGTACAGAATATCCTATAACTGTCCAAAGAACTATCTGGAAGAGATACCCAGGAAGAAAATTTAAGGTTTGAGGGAAAAGTCAACTTGAAAACTTACCAATGCCAAATCATCTCGACTGCAGTCCAGGGCAGCAATCATCACCTGTTCATATATTATCCAAACTGGACACAAAAGAGACATTAAATTCAGATAATTGATTTTTTTAAGATAATGTGAAACACCTACAATGTAAATAAGATTAATGAATTCTGTCTGTATATTTTTCCCCTTCTACTCCTGTGGATCACTACTGAAACAGGGACATTTTAAGAAACTGCTGGAATTAATTAAAAATGCACTTAAGCAATTTTATTGCTTTTAGTAACAAAGTACCTTTTGACATCTTGAAAGGCAAAAAAGCTCTAATTCTCTGCTTTTCCTAATGTTATAGCTGCAATCTTCTCAACAGATCCCCATTAGGCCTTGCTCTCTGATCAGACCTGGAGAACAGCCATTTGGGCTAGAAAGAAAACAAATTTCCCTTAACCGTTTCACTGCTGAAAGTCCTACAAATGTTGTCTTCTTCCTGGATTTGAACAATTCCTCTAAATCAGTAACAGATTACATTATTTCTGTTCTAGGCCTACCGAGGTCTTGAACATAAAGAACTTAACAGTGTAGCTACACAAGTTGCAGAAAAGAGAGGTTATAGTAGAGGGAAACATTTAATGCGAGTATTAGAAGTAGTAAGTGTTTTGAACTCGTGTAAATCCAATCAGGTGCACTCAGTATTTCATAGAACTAGAACAGAACCAAATGTCTTCCAAAATAAAAATATTAAATAAAAATAAAACATAAAATAAAAATAACAAAGGCCCTCTCATTTTTAAAAATAGTTTCTATGATATCAATTTCCATTATTTTTTAAAGAAATTACTATTTTTTCCTAAGTATACAAAAGAAGAGAAACAGGCATTAATTTGCCTGTAACCCCTCTTCCTCATTTGAACTATTTGTAAGACATATATTCTATTTTTATTATATAATGTATACATTTTTTCCATGAATGTAAAAATACATACATAGATACAGACAAAATACAGATAACGTATATCCATGATATAAATTATATAGTATGCTTTCTGAAAAAATTCTAAACACAAGAATAAGATACTTCTATAGTTTCTGAAATTGCTGTCCCTGTTCAATCAAAACTCTACTTTGATACTCTAGCACAGGTTAGCGGTCAGATATTAGGTAAGAGAACACTTGTAAGAGAATCAAGTATCCAGTCTGGAGGGATGTGTTTTTCTAATCTGTACTAGGGCTTTCTTGTTCAAGCTTAAAAAAAAAACCAAAACAAATCGCCAAAGGTCTTATTCCTCTACTTTGAAGTCCAACTCTATAGCTTTGGACTACTGACTGTCCATAAGAAAATCCCAACTTTTCATTAAAATAATGATGTAGATAATAGTATCCCCATCCCTTGAAGTGAATATTCAGTAAGTTCTTTTTTTATTTTAAAAACAGTAATGATGATAAAGTCTTTTTTCTTCCCAATTACACTGGATGTCTTCTGCCTGAGGAGGCAAGTTACAGAGATACCCAAATAATCTACCCTGTTGCATTCATCATTTTCCCTTCTATACGCATTCTGAAATTAGCCATTGTAATATCCAGGTGTTTTCTGAAAACACATGAAGTAACAAGACTAACATTCATCATATACAACTCATTCACCATCCATGGCTACCCAAGAAAGAATTCTAGGTCTACTATATGTGTTTGGAGGGTTTTTTTGGTTGTTGTTTTTTGTTTGTTTTTAAAACTGTATACAGTTGCCATTCTGATACTACTTTAAAAAAAAATTAAACAGAATGCAAATATATAAATAAATTTCAGATACTTCTGTGCATTTGCTAAGAACCTCAGGAACACTTCAGTTAATTTATCTAATGAATCCTGAATGCCAAGTTTATGAAAGAATAAAATAGATATATCTTAAAAAGAAGGACAAACTCAACACTGACAAGAAAGGAATAACTCAGCCTGTATTACTGAGAACAATGTTTCATAAAGGCATCGGTAAGATCTGAGAGGAGTATCAAGCTCCGCAACAATTTCTTACTAAAATACAGTTCTCATAAATTACTAGCAACATGGTAAGAAGAAAGCAAAATTAAGGTTAGTTCTCAAAGTTCTTCTAAAGCAGAGCAAACCTACGACAACTCTCTTGCAGGTGGGTGTATTAAGCCTACCCATGCAGTCTAAAAACAAGCACGTTCCTCACAGTTACAGTGCAAGACCCCCTCAGAGTGCAGTATCTTCTTCAGGCACTGAATCTCCAAAACGCACTTCATGACTCACCGCTATGCACAGAGGTGTCCTCAATACATGATATTTTGGGTAGATTATCCATGTATCTATATCCAAAAAATTACAACATTTGCAGCAGCCAAGTTCCTTACAACAGAAAGTACTCCAGCACAGAATTAGAGCTCGGAGGGTGCAAGACAGAACCAGAGCAAAGCATCGATATAAAACAAATCCTACCTGCAGAACCCCAAACCCAATACTGAAAGATTCCTCACCTGACAAGAAAGGGAGGCAAAGTGTCTTTCTGAAATGACTATGTGGATTTTAATTCCTGGAACACTGTATGAAGTTAGGTATTTGAAATTAAAGTTAACTTGCTAAACTAACTGAACAAGTTAACTAACTGAACAAAGTTGATCATATGGAATACTGTAACTTTTATTAGTAAATACAATGCACTACTGTGGCTGTTGAAATCCACTTGTGACTATAAAACAGCAGTTAATAAAATGAAAGAACTTCAAGAGAAATGTATTAAAGAATGTCTATATTAAATTACCTGAATTATAAAAAAAGGAGAAGAAAGAATGAGCATTAGAATAAAAACCTGTATAAGATTAATAAGCAAACCTACACAATCTTGATAGCATTTTGTTATACTTTGTTTTATTCTATGCTTATAGTAAAGTGTGCTATTGTATTGTGTCATGTTTCTAAACAATTCGCTTTTAGTATGAAACATTATATCCAAGCTTCTGTCTTCTGAAATTAGTATAAGGTAGTTAAAATCACCTGAAAATAATAATTTCATGAATAGTGGAAATTTACACTTACATTCAACTATAATATCACAAAAGTAATATTATAATAAAACCAGCCTTAATATTAATTCCTGCAGTACGTGTGACTTGATTAAGGAATAGCTTTCTCTGTTACAAAAAGATACTTTTCAATTTTTGCCGCCATGTTGAAGAACAGAAAATCAGTCAAAGACAGCTTGATAAGTTTCACACCAAGTTTTCACATAATGATCTAACTACTAATCTAGCAAACTAACAGCTCTAGTAGGTAATTTTTCCATCTGTTTTCACTGCAGCCCATATTTAGAACTAAAATCTAGGAATTCTGGCAGCCTATTAGACTAAGAAAGTAATATATATTTCATCAACATCAGCAGATACAGAAAGACAACACAGAAGTACAAAACAGAGGCTGAAAAGAGAAAACAAAGTCAGATAATGGAGGCTTTAAAAATAATGATTGTTTACTTACTGTCATCTCCAAGCTTAGATGCATATTCATTAATTAACTCCTCTCCAACATCCACTATCTGTTCACTGTTTCGGTAGTTTTCTTCCCTCCATTTCCTCATTTTATCACGCATATCTGGGGGCAAAGGGGAGAAAAAAAAATATTGATATTTCCAGATAGTAATGGAATATGAATTTTATTTCTGGAAAACATGCATATGAAGAATGGGTTTAGAGAGCAACAGATCTAAAAAAGTGACTTCTACTAATATTAGAAAACTGCTAGAGAACAGATAGGTGTATCAGACCTCCGAAACCATATCACACAAACCATGCTCATGCTCTAATATAATCGATTCAACTTCTACGTTTGCAGTCTCACAGGTTAGTAACATATGCAGTAAAAAAACCTTATACCTAGTTATCCGATATATAATAAAATTTAATGGACATTACCCATGGTTAGGAAAAATAGGCTACAAGACACTCCTCCTGAGTAATTTCACACATTTACAAACAGTACTAAAATTGCATTTCTGCTCCAGGTGAATAAATTTTCACTTAAGTATTAGAAAAACTGTGAGAACTCAATCACTGCTCACATTTACCACTGTAAGCAAAATGCTGTGAACTTCCACTCTAAAAAGAATCTACACGCTCCTACGGAAAGGAGCCTCAAGAAAGGCAGACATGGAAGTGAAGGCTTTCTATACCAGGGAAGTGACCCAAAGTATAAAAATTATCAGTTTATCTAGGTAAGATAGAAAAGATGGTTTATTTTAGCATTAGGATTTTTGTTTCAAGAGTACATTTACTATGAACCAGATCTCCAAGACAGCAGGCATACTCATGAACTCAGCTAGAGAGCACTACCTAGCCTGGGTTTTATTTATCTTCTGGATTGGGAAGCTGCTATGAATGTGATTTTATATACACACCCACATTTATATACATGTAAGATGTTCCATATATAAGAACAAATTTTGAGGAAACTTACTGAAAACAGTTTTCATTAATAGATATGGCTTTACTAATATGAAGGTACCAGGACAACTGTTGCCAATATTTTTTTAAAACTTTACACCAGCTGGAAAAACAAACACAATGATAGATTTAAACACTGTCAGTTTTTCTTGCACTTCAAAATGCATAGTTAACATAACTGACAGTAAAAATTAAGCACTGAACTTTCTTTCATCTACCTGAAGTGATCTCGGATTGCTCATAAGACTGTTATTGTGCTACATTCTGTATTTTGAAATTCAACCAAAACCACCACAGGGTTACATTTCATATGCATGGGTAAAGTTAAATGGTTCTAGACATACGATGGTCCCTGGAAATTCAAAGTTAGACAGCAAGAATGTGAGAGAACACAAACATTCACAAAAGCTGACAAGCTAAACCCACAAAAATAAATAAGCTGTCTGATTTCTACCTACTCATTTACTTGGAAATTATCAATGCCTCCATTCCGGTGTGACTCCAAATGGAATAGTGTCTGAAATATGTATAACAGAAGGCACACCCACCATTCATCACCCAAGTACAGCATTTATAGCGATGAAAAAAAACTGCAGGACAGAGAATAGTATATCAGCTGATGACCAAAAAACGAAGTAAAAATAAATGTTCTCATTCATGTGAATCTATCGAGAGGCTTGTTAGTTTTAGAAATACTGCATTTTAAGTAAAAGGTAGAAGAAAGAAAACGCTAAAAACTGCAGTAAAACTTATGCAAGGCTTTTTACAATCTTGTCAAATTTAATTAATTTTTTACTATGAAAGCTATCAAAAGAGTCAGCCAATAATAATTTAAGTCTTGAAGGCAAATCTACATACAGCTTGTAATACAAGGTTGGGCAGTAGCAAGTGGGGATTTTAGAAAAAAAAATTGTTAAAGAAATGTCTAGTTTTAATTACAATTACTCCTGTCACATATATAGGCTGGTCCCAAGCAAGTCTTAGGCTCTCTTAAATTAACAAGCTTCGCACATATAAATCAAAACATTACAAGTTCAAAGGAGCAGACGCGCTTGCCACGATGTTTTTGTTCCCTAAAAACATGCAAGCAGTCTACAGGAAGCCAAAGAAATAACCTGTGTTTTATTTTTGTGTTTGTTAAGGCATCAGTTAATTTGGCCTGAGCAACCAGATATGAAGTAATCCTCTTATAATTACTTATACTTCAATTGTTTAGTTGGATCATAGTTTTCAAGTCCTCGGTATCTAAAAGCACCTGATGAAATGAAGGAAGTTACCCCTATTAGTAGAGACATACATTGCGCACTCCAAAATGTTACCTTGACATATAACAACTGCTACCACCAGAAGTCACTCAGGGACCCCGTAATCATTATATTTCTAGAGCTCATTTGTATATTGTTCCTCTGTCACAGACACCAAATCTTCCACCACACCTCAGCTCCACCCACTCTCATCTTATAAAATATGAATCAAACCAAAAAACCCATAAACCCACCGATTCAACAAGCTTACCTAAATCCACAGGGAGTGTAGCAGCCTGGCGACTGCTCTCTGCAGGTGTCCAGACCCCTATCCTTACCCGGACGCCTGACCAGTACTTTGAGGTACAGGCAGAGGCAAAGGCAGCTCAGCTGGGCACTGCAGATGCTGCCTTTAACTGTAACAACTCAGCTTTCAAAGTGGCCTCAACTAAAATCCCAGAATCTCACCTTTGCCTGTTGTAATCCCACAAATTCATATATCAAATCCAGAGTAAACTGATCTGTCCCTCTGATTACAACTAAAAATTAGGAATACCTAAAAGCAAGCAAACACAGCACGGAACACAACAAAAACATCACACCAACATTTAATTGCACGCAGATTATGACAGAGACAAAACATTAGACTAGTATTTCCTAGAGTCTTTCCATACAAAGTAAATGTGAATTCAGTTTCTAAGTCATAGGAAGGAACCAATTTTGTCATCTAAAGTGGACTCTGACAACTAGAGACACTAAAGATGGAAGTGTTTGCTTTTAAAATTCATTTTGGATTTTCTTTGTTATGTATGATGTTCCCCAATACATACATTTGCAAGAAAATGGCCTAGCATATATGGACTGTTAAATTTCATCTTATAAAGCATTTTATGGTATTTTAAAAAATTACGGATAATTCCTTGAATAAAGTCTCACATGAGCACGTAACAAAAACTCGTAGTATGCCACTACTTAAGCAGCACAATTTTTAATATAGAAAACAGCAATACTAATTTAATTATCCAGAAAACATAAGTATTTAAGCAACAGTCATCATGAGCTATTCAAAATCTTCCAAAATATTCTTTTCACTTGTTTTCAAATCATATTAAAAGAAATCTAGTTTAGAGAATATGCTATCCCTTTCTCTTTTTGGTTTTGATAACCAGTGAAGAAGAATTATTGACTGGAACAAGAATTGCCATGACAGCATTCAAAGATCTCCAGAAAGCCTGTTGTTCACTAGCCAAAAGTCACTGCTTCATTTTAGTTGGGTTTGGGATGTTAACACTGTTATGCTTCTGTGCAAGGTAGAGAAAGAAAAGAAAACCTGGTTTATTTTGTCCAATTCTGACAATATGTCAGATGAGTTTCCTGTGAAAGCCAATTGTCATTTTATTAGATCTTGAATATTATGACTGCTTCTTATTTGCAGATCACGCTAATTCTGCACACGCAAGCTAACTTGTGTGCTACAAAACCTGCTCCTAAAATGAAGTTATACAGGTGTATTTTCCTTTTATTTCCTTAAATATTTCCACTCATGGGCCAAATTAATCTTTAATGTATCACTGAAACCACATTAAATATTTATGAACAGTCTCTGTAAAGTTCTACATGGCTGAAGAGGCTCCTGTAAGAGGCTCCACAGCACCAGTTACGACTGATACGCTAAACTACTACATCATGCTTCTTTGCCAGACTTGCAATTCCTGGCTCCCTGCCACTCCACGTAGTTTCTCATTCTTGTAAATATGAACGACGCAGGAAACAGAATGCCATTTTCTACAGGATAATTAGCAACAGTGGCAAAAAAAGGAGCAACACATCACCTTAGTCTCAAATAAGCAAGCTGTAAAATATATGATGCATGTCCACATCTAAGCATTTATTTTAATACAATAGTACCCTGAAGCCATGTTTGGATCATCTAAGTCCACTGATCAAGATCCTGAAGTTAAATGAGAGGTTTTCCTGCTCCACAGGTTTAAAAATACACTTTAAAGTTCAAGACACAGCTACAGACAAAGTAAAGCAAGAAAAAATAAAGACGTCTCCAACAGCGGAAATCAGAGTTATTTTCGGTTATCTTTCCTAACCACCTGTGCAATGCATTTACCTAACGTACAATTTAATCACTGTTAAACTCCCACCTTTGTCCCAAAGAACCTGAGTGAAAAGCTAAGCAAGGCACAAACTGCATGTCATCTGCCTCATGTTATTCTTCTTCCCTAACCTCCAATCACAGTTTCATCTTTGAGCAATATGTAGGTAAAAAGCATCTTGTTTAGAAAGGACTGAATAAATAAAGGATATTTTTCAGATTAATACCAACCATACACCTGGTTTCATAGAAATTAAGCATTTACACAAATTCAAGATGAGCTACATTCAATTCCTAGAGCTGTGTTCAAGTTCTTTGCTAGGGACTAGGTCACAACACTGCTGGGATCACCCCACTAATGAAAAGCCTCATTGCACCAGGGATCTGTTAAAGTACACAGAGTACAGAGAAGAGCCTTTTTCCCTGAGAAAAGACTTTGCATGGTCTGTTCAGGAATCTGTTCATTTTTACTTTACTTTGCATCTCTTAAAACAGAGGAAAAAAATAGATAATTTTTTCAAATGTGTGCTTCTAAAGCACAGAGAGCTGCTCGTACCAACGTGGATCTTCAAGGTTTTCCCCTACACTCCAAGTCTTTCATTTGGATGTAAACTGGAAGATATCACCTTGGAAATTCATATCATAAAACTCCCCAGCTAGTCCCCAAAAATTTCCTATTCAGCATACCCATATGCAAAATCATGCACCTAGCACAACACCACAAATGTCAATCAAAACTCTTTGGAAACAGAATATGGAGGTTATTCCCAAGTGTTGACACTCACCTCAGTATGAATTAGCCAAGTCCAAAAGCAGTAAGCTTGAGCATCCTATACCTGGCCTTTACATTAGAGCATAAAGACACCAACTCTGCAACACTCTCAGCCAAAACAATCTAGGGTTAAACGTACAGAAACATATCCACAGTGCATGTTACCTCTCCTGTGAAAAATCTCATTTGTCTTTCCAATCACTGACACCTGAGAACAACAGGAGGGAAAAAAATACCCTAAATCTCTGGGGTTTGTAACATTTTCTATTCCAATAAAAACTAGAAAAGTTCTTTACACAAGCTGGTTTTAGAGCAACTTTTGGGAAAGCCCAACAATAACACTAGTAATGCCCCATACAACTTCCCTTTCCATATAGCGTCCTGCCTGTTCTCCATCCAAGCTGAGCTTCACAACCACTATACCTTCTCACAAGAGATCTAAAAGAATGGGCAACCAATCTTTTCCCAAAGTGCTAAATTAGTCTAAAGACATTATGGTGATGCAAACAAATATCAAAGCAAAACTACCTATAAACCAGCCACCTAACACGCCCTCTTCTTCATCCTTAATCATTCAGTTACAGCACTGAATACCAGCTCAATACCAGCTAAAGTATTTTCTGAGGTTAATGCAATTTGAGCTGAAAACAGAATACTTCAAATTCCATTTCAGAGTCCTCTAGAAAAAGGTGCAGGAAAGACAGCATGGGCACTATTTCTGATGGGCAAGTTACTACCATCCGCTAAAATACATCCCGTGCAATGTTCCTCCTCTTATCCCCTGGAGGTGTTCAAAACGAAACTAACCACTAATCTATGTTCAGGGAATTATTCTACTGCTCAATTATTTCTTCACAGATTAGCAGTAAATAAATAAAAGCCCAAAGATCACACAGCTTCTCTCTGCTTTATCTTCTCTACTGTATAATGTTTGCAATGTATTGGACCACCTAGCTAAAGATTCCTCCTTTATGGCCAAAATTATGGAGAAGCATTAATTTATTCCTGATAGGACACTGTAATGGGCTCGAGTACTGTATGAACTCAGATTTGAACACGTGCTGCTTATGAGAGAAGAACCATTCAGAACGTCAGATAAGCCTCAATAAGTATTATTTTAAAAAAAAAAAATCACTGTAATCAAACAGATATGAAAGCTACAAAGACCTGGGGAGTAGGATTTTCAAAAACTTGTATGTCACTTCAGGGCTTCTGGGAGTTCCTCCACAAATGCTTATCACCAAGTTTTAGGAAAACATCAGGTAACTTTCAGGCATTCCAAAAGGTGAACTGAGATACAAACCGCTGACCCAACCAAGAGGCCATTTTCTCCTGTAAGCGCCGTGTTAGTATTTTGGGGAAGTTGTGAAGCAGTGGGAAGAAGGCCAAACGCTGTCCTCTGAGGAAACGGGGGTCCGTGCCCACGAAGCCGAGGCAGAGGCTGGAAGGCCCCGCCTGCACCGGCGCTTGGGGAGAGCACCCCAAGCAGCAGGGAAGCTCACCCCGCCGCACGCCGGGGACAGGCACGGGGGCCTCTCTGCTCGCCGAGCGGTTACAAGCCGGCGGGAGGGCTGCGGGAGCGCTGCCGCCCACCGAGGAGGTAACCACAGGCCGCCAACTCCACTTCTCAGGCAAGGCCGCCCCGCTTGCCTCGGCCACCCGCAGCCCGAGAAGCCCGGCAGCTGCTAAAACCGCCGCCGCCCGGCCCCGCCTGGGTACCGTCACCGCCCGGCACCGGCTGCTGGGGCACAGGCGCCGGCCTGCCCCGCGCCCGCCGCGCAGCGGGGCTCCGGGGGCACCGCGCAGGTGCGGGCACCACCGCCCCCACC
>VYZW01048816.1:22506-37741 GCA_013401315.1 Balaeniceps rex | reverse complement strand
GTCCCGCTGCGGGGCCCGTGCCCGCGTGACGCGCCCAGCCTGCCTGACGCGCGGGTCCGCCTGAGGCACCGTCCGCCTGCGCAATCCCGACGAGGCGGCCGCGGGGCGCCCGCCGCCCCCTCCCTCACGGGCCAGGGCGACGGGGGCCGGCCGACAGGCGCTGGGCGCGAGTCCCCGAAGAACTGGGCGGGCAGGGACGGAGCGTTAAAAAGCTGGCACTTGTCCCCTCGTGGGTTTGGCTTTTTTTTTAATCTGTGTGTGCTTCGAGCGTGCGGCGACCGGGGTAGACACGAGATCGCCCTTTCGTGGCAGCCTGTGCTTGTGCTGCCCGTGGCCGGAGCGGCCTGGCTTAGCCGAATTAAAACGCAGAGTCGCTGCTGGGTTAGCCTGAACCAGGGATGGCTGTAAGGGCTGCACATTAATTTCTGTTATAATCCACATAAACTTTCCAAGTCCAGTTCGCATGGCGCAAAGTTTCACACCTTGAATACGCACTGCGTGAGGAGATGCCCGCTTTGGTTTCTTTTCAGCTTGTGAGCTGCCAGCGTGCTTCATGCCCCCCAGCTCCTTCTAGAGATGAGGATGAACCATCAAAGATGAACTGTCCATTTCTCTGCATTCGCTCCAGCCACCCCATGGGCAGTGAACCACCACAGTGACAAATTTCTGGCGGTGAGTCAGAGAAGCCCTGAGGGGGCATACAGCTGGGAATGAGGCCAGGGGCCCGCTGCCAGGCCGTGCCCACCTCTGTCACCTCTCCGGCATTTATTTTGCGACACCGTGGCTTCTGCTGACCACCAGTCATGCAGATGAAGGATTTCGTAGTAAAGAAGGCTCCCGATTTCAATATTGTGTAGTTGTTAAGAAATAAATGTACTCCACTGAAGATGTTCAGAAAATGGCGATGCATTTTTAACTTCATGTATGGTAAAGGAACTGGTTTTTAGAAAATACCATCAGAAACTTACTTGTCTGACATTCAACTCTGACAAGATCTCTTCTGGGAAATTCCTCAGACACCGTACTCAAAATTAATCCCCTAGCTCCACCAACAAATGTACCCTAGTATCTGGAAGACTGTTTCTGTATTTGTTGTGTTGCTTCCTCTGAACTAGAATAAACTACTAGTTCTTAATACAATCTACAGTGTAATTACATGTAATGACTTCAGCAGCTAAAAGGCCTCAACTGGAATTCAAATGGTGGTCTAGAAAGACTCTGTATACCTAATTTTTCTTCCCTCAAAAGTCGTTTTTGGTCTTCTAAGTCACTGAATTGTTTAGACCTTGTATAGCACAGCTGTACGTCCAGCTAATCTTACAATGCCAGTGTCTGTATTATCTGAACACTTCCAAAAACATTTATTTATTCTCATAGTATTCCTATGGGTAGGGAACTATTACTCCTGGTTTGCAGGTAAAGGAATGAATGCAGAATGGTTACGTGCCAGATCCATAAAGGATTTAGCACACACCTGCTCTGCACATTACAGGGTAACACTGAAACAGCTGAGGTAAAATGAGAAATTACCTTGCAGAGTTCAGTGCTTCTGGATTGCTGAGCTAGCTGTAATGCCTAATGTGGGATGCAGACAGAACTTTTAAGCATATAAATCCAAAATTTTGATCCTTTTAAAAGCCCTGTCAGCTGCCACCTGATGCTGAAGGAACTGAAATTTGAGAAATGTGTGTTTGAAGTGTTTGGGAGGGTTTCGGACTTTCAGTCCCCCAGACGTCTAGCTCTGTGCTTCTGCACCTGCCCACAACTTTCTGTCTCAGCGGGAGGCAGGAGACGGTACCTCACAGGCACTCCAGGTTACAGTTACTGTTCTCAGCAATAACTCCGATCTCTCTGCTAGGTAGATTTAGACAGCTCCCCGGTTATGTTGGATTGCTTCCTAAGACATGCAGCCCTCCACCTGCATTGTAAGAGGAAACTGGATCCTAAGTTATGCACTGTAAGTGTTGCCTGCTGCCTTTTTTGGATGTTGTCTTGAACGACTTGCCTAAAATGACATACGCCGCTTTCTGCCGAGCTCAAAACTGACCCTTCCACTGCATTCCTCTGATCTTACTGTGGAAGACAAAACCACCCACACTCACCAAGAGCCGGGAATTATTGTTGCAATATCCCATTATGCCAGATACTGTTATAGTTGGAAACAGAAATGGTTTTGGTATTAAGCTTTTTCTTCTTGGAAACTAAAACGGTGGTTTTGAAAGCTGTTTTCTAATGCCAAGGAGCTCCATCACTTAATTCAGAGTTGAATGTGTTTTGCTAATAAAGCTTAAAATGCTCTAAAAAGGCAATAGTCATATGAAATCTCTTTTCTGGATCTGTCATGTTCTGCTCTTGTGCCATTTCTGCTGGGACCAACCAGAAGGGTGGTGATCCAAATCTCACATAATAAATGCAAGGTGTTTTGAGGGGACTATTTAAAAATGCAGAAAACTCACCATAAGCTTTTTGTAGGTATCACAGCTAGTTCTACATATTACCAAATGAAAACTAAAAAAAAAAAAAATCCTTTTTTACTCAGTTTCCTATTAAAAGACTTTTCTCTTTTATTATGAAATCCATCAGTCAGTTCAATAATAATTCATTCAGAATTATGGTTCAGAGAAGTGACACCTACCAAGGAAGAAGAACACAGTAATTTTATTTACAGCTTACCAGTAGGGCAAAGCATGGAAGTCTGTGTCCTGTGCCTGAGATATGGGCCATATAGAGATATTTGGGCTTACCACCCAATAGGATCTAGAACCTATTTTAGTTCAGCAATACTGGGGTTAGTTTAGTAATGTAGCAATGGTGGCATCCTTCAGGTAGGTAGGAGATAGGAGAAAACAACTCCAGGACAGTTGTGGTGCAAGGAAGAATGTACACGTGCAGGATCCGTGTACGCTGTGAATGAATAAAGTGCTAATTTGTCTTTTGTGTGAACCAAATGGTTCATTTGCTTGTTAAGATGCACTTTCCCACTGTGCAAGAATATGAACAAACTTCATTTTATGTGTGGAGCATTTACAGATACTATTAACTTGTATAGTGATGGTAAAGATCAGTCCCAGAAGATAAATTAGTGGATGAAAAATACAGGAAATTCAAGAAATTTGAATCATGTGACTTAAGGACTCTGTGCATTGATGTAGCTGCCTTTGAGCCTGATCCTATTTGGCATTCACTTAACGTTAGAACTTCAGATATTTTCTTAATCAAGTTTTACATTTCCCAACATGAAAGAAAAACAGGTAAGAAAATAAATTAATAAATTTGCTTTAGGGGATTACTGTGAGGAGTAATATAGAGAGGAGAACAGTTTAACATGTTTTTGAGTTTTATCACAGCATCACCACAAATAAGAAACGCCAAGTAAAAGTTTTGTAACTCATCTTGAAAAATGTGGAGGTTTTTTCCTTATCATTTTGACTAGCACAAACGATTACATATTGGAAAATATGTAGCAAAGCACTAACATTTTGAATTTGTAATTCAGTGCTAGTATTTACAGTCAATTTAAAATCAATTCCCTTTCTCTGACTACCAGACTAAAGGACAAGAGGAGGCCGTAGCTGGAGGAGTTTTTTATCCCTGAGCTATAGATGTTCCTGGCTATTGACACTCACAGATGGAGAACACGCCAGAATTACATCATTCAGCGTGCCACGAAAAAAGGCAAAGAGGAGACACTTTCGGAAAGCTGGGGAAAACAAGAAATATAAATCAACTTGGTGAATTGACAACATTAACAATCCTTAAGCAAGTCGAACAGCACTTCCTCTACAGCTTGATATTCTAAACCGTATACAATATTGATTTTAAAATGGTAGTGAAGTGGACAAACACCACAGATCCAGGTTTCTGAATTCATATGATAGGTAATATATGCTTCATTTTAAAAATTTACTAGCTGAGTATACACAAGCTTGAAACTGCTGTCCCAAAGACAGCTCTCTGCATGCTTAATTAAGAATTTTTGTAGAATCTTAACTAGATCCTGTGGGCATTAATTAAATGTAAGAATCCATTAATAGTAATACATTGCAGAATCTTAAATTTGGTGTTGGAAGCTGTTATTTCCTAGAGCTAAAGTGAACAAATTTGCAGTAAGGAGTAGCCTTTGCTGGGGGCAGGTGGGGAGCTGCAGAGGGGGCGTCGGGCCAGGGCACAGCCCAGGGCCGGCACGGGTGCCCTGCATGCCTGCTGGCCTCCTTCTCCTCCTGGGGGACACTGAGAAGGGGGCCAGCCCAGCTGGGAGGTGGGCAGAGTCAGGCCCTGCTGTCCCAGTCCTCCTTCACAGCGGTGCTGGGCACGGGAGGGATCAATGTGTGCAAATTACCGGCTGACCTAATGCCACAGTTTTCATCCGATTTTTCTTCTGCTCCTCAGGCAGCGTGAGTGCACCTCTCTGCTTAAGCAGGCCCACAGGGCTCGGCAGTCTTGTGCTTGCTCATAGCAAGCAGCAATATGCCTCTACGGGCAGAGCAGAAGAAATAAATATCTTGCCCACATGCCTGCCAGGACGAATACTTTTCTCTTGCACAACAAATGAGGACGAGAAGCAGCGGGACTGGAGAGAGCCCCTCTCCTGGGGCAGCAGACATGCCAGTGCCCCCGAGCTGTAGGGGAAGCGGATGGGGAATAGCCAGATGGAGGGCTCGGGGCCGGGGGTCTGCAGCTGAGCAGGTCCCATGGACTTCCTTCAAGGGTGGTGGGGGCCACCACAGGCAGCTGTTTGCCTGTAGGCCTGCGGCCGAGAGGAGTCGGGTGTTCCCACCTGCAGTCACCTCTCCAGCTCCCAGCCCGGTTACTCATCTCCTCATAGCTGCAGTACTGTGTCATATACATTTGGGGTCTTTTTTGACTGACTTGAAATAAATTGTACTGAAGTTAAGGGAATTACAGCGCTCTCCCCAGGCTGAAGTCTGCTCTCAGAATGTTTTTTTAACACCCTCCTGACATCCTGACCATTTAAAAATCTTCTGGTTTCTGAACCTCGTGTCTGTGTCACAAAGAATTCTCCTGTGCTTTCCCCCAGTCCTTATTTATTGTTTGTTCCTTTTTCCAAGTTCTCTCCTTGTGTTCAGCTACATCTCATTATTTTTGCAATGTTTCTGAGATTATTTTGTCAGGAGAATCACTGGACTTGGAGGAGAAACGATCTCTTTGTAGGGCAGCATGTTTTATTCACGGATATATCCATGGTTTGTGTTTCTAACCTTACAAAGAAAGGTAAATCCTAGTGGAAACAACGACTGGTTATCATACCTGCCAAGGCAAAATGATGGTGACAGCTTGTCGGTGGTACCTAATCCATTCTTGCTTCAGCAGAGGCAGAAATGACTTCCATGCTGTTCCTTGAGCAAGGCATCTCCTCATACTGAGGAAAATAAAAAGTCTCTGTATACATGTTTCTCATCTCAGTATTAGAGATGAGAAAATCAAAATACAGGGAGCTGATGTAACTTACCTAAACTGCTAAAGCAAAACAAGGGACTTACCCCCCATTCATGCACAATGTAATTGTCCAGTTTGAAAGTCCTTATTCCTGGTTTTAACCGTATTGCTGTTTGGTATTCACGCACGTTTGTTTTACACACTGCTCACCATGTACGCTGCCAGGTCCTGCTGCAATTAGGGTAGGTTTGTGAGGTGTCAAACTTCAACATTAATTTTTCTAGGTATTCCAGCCCTTCTCCTGCCTTGATTTCTTAGAAGCTTAGTGGCAATGTATACCTTGTTATTTGTCATTTAACCCCTCATTTTCCTTACAAACTGTTCCAGGCTGCTTGGCCAACCTCTATGAGTTTCCACACTGCCAGCTAGCTGCTGTTTTACTAGTCCAACCACCTGCTCTTACACTTCAAGTCACTAGTTAGAAAAATAGAGTCCATATCCAAAGGATGGGGCATGTCTGGAGGAGCTACAGTGAACACCACCATTGCAGTAGTAACACACATCAGTATAGGCAGCAGCCCTCTCAGCTGCATTTTTATTCTACCAGAGCTGTGAACACACCAAACATGAAACAGCTCAACTGGGAATCAAAAAAAATTCATTAGAGGGTCAAGAATGCCTTGACTACATACCCTGCTACAAAAACCTGAATTAGATACTTGCTGGTTCTCCAAATGCTAAACTACTGATTGCTTCATCCAGTTCTTCAGCCTGGGGCTTCTTTTTGGAGGCAGAAGCAGACTGTAGAAGAGCAGTGGTAGAACATGGACACTGCAATAGCAGGTATCCCTCGGCAAGCGCAGAGCAATGTGCTCTGAACCTTCCCCATGAGATGGCCTGGGGAGGTTCTCTGCAGATGCTTTTGGTAGTGCAGCCTCAGCTGCACCCCAAGTCAGTCTCAATTTCTGCCCTCTCTGCTTGATTTGGGAAGAAAAATGTCAAGGAGGGAGGAAGTTTTCTCATGGATTGATAATGAAAACAGAGTTAAGGAGTATTCTGACTTCCTGGGGTGTCACTAGCTTTGGTTTGGGATAGAAACTTAAGTGAATGATTTACACATCTCCCCCGCCTTGCCACATCCTTGGCAGTATGGCTGCCAAATGAGAGAAATAACATTTTAAACGCACAAGCCAAGCAGAAAATGCCTCATAATAATCTGAACTGTGATTCTAATTACCGTGACATTGTTACACACTAGAACTGTTACATAAGATTTACAAAAGAATATACAATACATCATTACAATCTGCATGAGTGAGTGTTAATGGACTGCAGCTTCAGAAAAAAAAATTTAATCAAAACAAGGCTGTGATTTTGCCTGCAAATAATATGACTCCTTACATGGAAACTGTTCATGTTAAAAGTCAGCAGCAGAAGGGCATCTCACCACTTTAAATGCATACAGTCTAGTTGTCTATATACAAGCTATTTAGCTCAGGTTCAATCTGTAGTCAGTAGAGCAAATTATGCATTTGCGGGGTGCATCTCATCCTAAAGTAGGTGTCGAAGGCATAAGCTAAATCACAACCTACAGGCAACTCTTTCTTTCCATTAACTGTAAAGGGAATTGAGAGGACTAGCTCAGCTGCAGGTGTCTTCATTGGTAATGTCTATGTTTAGTTAGATGAATTCTCCCTAGAGGAGTATCTCCTGTCCTCGCTTGAGTCTTGCTACAGCCACTGAAAACGGGAAAGAAAAAACAATGCTTTTAGCAAATCTCTGTCTTAGGGAATGAGTCATTAAAGTTCTCAACACAAAGCTCCTGAGAGTTTTCTTTCTTCTCTCCCGTGATGTTCTTCCTTTCTGTCACCATTGTAAAGAAGTGACATTTGCAAGTATTTATACATCTACTAATTGGTGAGTTAAGGAAATAATCATTCCCCTTTGTTCATGTGTATATTTTGCAGTCACAAGGCTTGTAAAAAAGAGTCTTTGAAGAAAGTTCTTCACTGGTGTGAAGTGCCACCATGCTCTTCCAGCCAGGAACCTGTGAAATATTTCCATTCCTAACAAGATGATCAGCTTGAAAGAGAGCAATGGAGCCCTGGCTAGTGAAAGAGATCTTTTGTATCAGCCATAACCATGTCCCTCTTACAGGGAAATTGCTATCCACCAAAATAGGACACCAAGGAAAAAATGGTAAAGATCATTAAGTACCGTATCCTGGGCTGCATCAAAAGAAGCGTGGCCAGCAGATCGAGGGAGGTGATTCTGCCCCTCTGCTCTGCTCTGGTGAGACCCCACCTGGAGTACTGTGTCCAGCTCTGGAGCCCTCAGCACAAGAAGGACATGGAGCTGTTGGAGCGGGTCCAGAAGAGGGCCACGAAAATGATCCGAGGGCTGGAGCACCTCTCCTACGAGGACAGGCTGAGAGAGTTGGGGCTGTTCAGCCTGGAGAAGAGAAGGCTGTGGGGAGACCTTATTGCAGCCTTTCAGTACTTAAAGGGGGCCTACAGGAAAGATGGGGACAGTCTTTTTAGCAAGGCCTGTTGTGACAGGACAAGGAGTAATGGTTTTAAACTAAAGGAGGGTAGATTTAGGCTAGATGTAAGGAAGAACTTTTTTACAATGAGGGTGGTGAAGCGCTGGAACAGGTTGCCCAGAGAGGTAGTGGAGGCCCCATCCCTGGAAACATTCAAGGTCAGGTTGGACGGGGCTCTGAGCAACCTGATCTAGTTGATGATGTCCCTGCTCACTGCAGGGGGGTTGGACTAGATGACCTCTAAAGGTCCCTTCCAACCCAAAGCATTTTATGATTCTATGATTCTGTGATTCTACTGTAAATGACTGCTTGGGCAGACTGTGGAGCCTTTGTCACTGAAGGGTATTAAGAACAGATGAAATAGGAATGATTGCATTAGGGGATGGGTTTCATGTTTCTATAACTTTCTATGTTATTTTTATGAGAAAGAGGAAAACAACTTACCTTCTGATATAACTGCAGTTGCTTTGCCTTCTAGTGTTCACCTCTGAATTACCTATCTTGGATATGTGTAGGCATGATAAAACCACAAAATCCAAACTGTAGCTTTGTAACGCTCAAGACAGGATATAAGAGGAGAGGAGGAGAAACTATACGTACTTAATTTAAAACAAAACAAAACACTGAACGAAATATTTTTATTTCACACTGACAGCACATGGGGTTTTGTGGGGTGAGCTGCCTGCCGATCAACATGAATATGGCACTGCTGCTGCAGATGGCCAGAGGATGAACCCTAATGGTCATTCCATGGGTGCTGAAGGAGCTTACTAACTGCGAGGCCAAGGCTGTCCCCTCTTCTTTCACACTTGTTCACTGGAGAAAAGATGGGAAGGGAAAGTAGAAAGCAAAGAGAAAAGATGGTAGAGGGCATCACTTCTAGGGGGACCACACTTATGCCATATATAAAATCAGGCAGCAAGGCTGGTGTAAAGAGTTGCCTGTCTTGTCCAGACCTATTGTCTCATCCCTGAGAACACAGTGTGTCCTCAATGGTGCTGGTACAACTGTTTGCTGGTTCTCAACTAGTAAATATAGGCAGGTGAAAATTAACCCAAAAAGAGCTTTAAAAAAGGAGGATCATTTGCTCCCACTCAGGGCCAGGGATCTAGTCTCTCGGTTAAGTTAACCATATTGAAGAGCAATACACTGTGGCCAAGGATAGGAAAAAATGGCTAAGGATTTCCTTACACATGGAATGATGTATCCCTTCTGTTGTGGAACTGCAGCTGGGTGGTGTGACCATTCTCTTGAGCTTTAATTTTATACACACTTCAGTTTTGGAATTGTTCTGCATTTTAGTTTTGCCAAGTCTCATCCACACATTATTTTAGCATTTAAAAGAAAACACTTGTTTGCTTTTGGCACAGCTGACTGGACTTGTTTAGCTTTCTTTATCACATATTTTGCCAGTTTAATAAAATTCAGTGTTTCTTGAACAATTTATTGCTGTAAATGCAATTGCAATGAAACAGAAAGCCTCAAGACATTGCTGAAATATTGCAAACCACCAAGCAATATATACAAGCCTCAGAAATAGTGTTCCATGATCTCAAAATTGCAGGCAGAAAAAGCTCCAATTAAATCAATACTTAATTCAGCAGAAAAATCAATGTTTTATACACTACCAGACTTAGAATTTGTCAGGGATAACATCTGCCCCACAGATCAGCGTCTTCTTCAGTGCAGTATTGCAACAGTAGGAGCACTTCCAGTCTGCAGAATAGCACATGAGTTAGCAGGTGACTTCTTGAAAGGATAACTATGTGTGGCATGAATGTGAACACATACATATTCAGAGTGCCATATGGGCTATATTTATTTGCTGTATATATGCAGAGGAGAAAGAAGTATATGTGTTACATTTCATATAATAAAACAGGTGTTGTTGCTTTTTTGTAAAACACTTTGTCTTTCTCATGCTTTTCTGTGAAGGCAGAAAAAGTAAGCAGGAAAAAAATGTGAAGAATTTCAATAACAAAAGGTGCTATAAAAATGCTATTGACCATAAAGTGATCCTGAAAAATTCGTAATTATTATACACTAAAGTTCCAGTGTGACTTTCCTCATTTCCCTAGTCTCTTGAACTAGGACCTGCATTGCCTTTGGGAGCCCTTTCCAGATTTTCAGGTCAGCTAATGAGTTCATCAGTATCCAGATATTATTCCAATAATAAAAAAATTACCTCCAGTTTCCCATATGTTGCAAAAAGGTAAAGCAGGTCATCATCATATGTATAATTTTTATAATATTGGCATTCAAGTGACTCTGGAAACCATGCCTTCTTGCCTCCAGCCTTCTCAGTGAATAATCCACCGCCATTCCGCAATGATTACAAGCTGTAAGAGTATGCACTGGGTGGATGCACTTTGTGTATATTTGGCTTCTTAAGTCCTGGCAGGAGAAGCTAAATGGAATTTCTCAAAATAACAGGAGGCACCTGCACCCTATTGAGAATGTTATTAGTGGGAGAGAATAAAGATCTCAGCTTGTCCAAGGGTCTGTGTGTCTTATCTGCTCCAAACACAGATGTTGTGTGTCTTGCCAATGCCTCCCAGGCTGGTGCTCATAAGCTTGCTCTATGGTCTTCAGGGCTCTTAAAGAATATGTTAAGGTTCATTTATTCACTGGTTCCTTTGGTGAAAGGGCAACATCGGAGTATGTTTGTATGACATACGACATTAATGCAGTTTGTAAGCCCCATTCTCTGAAAGCCAGATTCCAAGATTTATCGCTCAGAGTTTAACAACTTTTAAAATAGCATCACAAATCTGTACTAATAGGAACAAGGGTTTTTCAAGAACAGATGCTAGTCTTGAGTGGCTTTCAGGTCATGATCTTCTGCTGGCATGAGCCCTTTTATTTGTGTGCTTCGATAGTAGAGTGATGGGTAGACTTTGTAGGTTGACTGAAGTATAGGAGATCATCTGGGACAACGTGTTTTCCAAATCTGTCATATTTTGTTACTGTGCTCCAGATCTTCTGGCCTTGAATATCTTGGAAAATTTGCCAAAGTCATTCAGCTTCTCTCTGACCATCTGCCTGCCTCACAAACATTTGGTCCACATTCTAAGAAGTTCTTCTGATGGACCTGTGGTTGTTGCTTCATACCACATGACTAGTTTTCGTCCTTTGATTTACAGCACTTCTGTGAATATTTTCTTTCAGATAATACAGTCATTTCGCATGTATTGTAACAGGAACCTTGCCATGGGATTTAACCCAAGTAAAGAATGGGTTGTGGACTTTTTCTGGTACCACAAGGATCCTTTTGCCTGCTGGCCTACTCTTCCAGGGCTTGAAACTAACACTGCACATACCTTTCTGTTCTACCCTTCTGCTCTCTGCCATTGTGCATCTATTAATCTTTAACAAGGGCTCCTCTGTAAGGCAGACCTGCCTTTTCTTGGCGTGGATCTTAAGTCTCATTTTTGCTATTCTCCCAACTTTCTGAGTATCATTCCACCTTTTGTTCTTTCTGATTATCTCCTAAATATCATGATTTCTGTGGAAGCTGTGACCATTGACTATCTACACCATATTTCTTCTTTTCTTTCTGTTCCAGAATGTCCTTACTCTTCCATCTTTTGTTTCTTCTTTCCATTCTCACATGAAGCAAGTACGCAATAATTCTCCTTATTCTTCTGTGTTGTCCTCTTGGTCATATGATGGGTTACTGTTACCACTCACAGATCAGTTTTTCAGGTCTTCTCATCAATACATATCTGCAAATCTTGTTTTTCCTCTCTTCTTTTCCATTACGTCCCTCCCTCGACCTCACTGTGGACTCCAAACACATTTCTGGATCTTCTCTTCCCCAGGGTCTGTCAGATGACCTGATATGGCTCAGACTGCTGTTGAATGCTCAAGGATAACATTCAACCCGCAACTGTTGCATGCAGATAATCTTCATTATCCCTGCAATTTTCCAGATCTCCTCCACTTCTCTAGCAGCTACTGTCTTCTCTTCTCTGACTTACTTTTACCAGTAAAAAACCCACAACCACAAAAACCAGATCCACCCCCCCAAACCTTTCCCTCCTTCTGCTGTCTGCCTGCTGTTGTCCTTTGTTAAAGGACACTCAGGTATTGGCAAATTAAGTTTTAAGTTTCCTTGATTCAAAAGAAATGCTTTACTTTGGAAATAAAACATTTGACAATGGCAAATCTAAAAGCTGCAGAGCTTTTCCTTCCACAGAAGCATTAACAGTGATATCCATACTGATTAAGGATGAAAATGGACCACTGATAATCCGAATTTCCTGCCTCTTCTACAATGAGGTCCTATCATTACAAGGAAGGGACTTTCATCTGTCAAGGTCCACTGAAGTGTCCAACAGAGAGTTTGCCAGCATTAAATCCTGAGGGGAGTTGATGAATCCCCTATGCACCTATGGAGGAGGTCGTACATGCTTCCCAAATGTGGCCTGATTAACCTCTACATTGCTTACCATGTGTGAACAGCCAGAAATCAGAGGGGTGTCTGCCCTCCTTACACTTCTCACCACGCTTAAGTAGCCCCAGCTTTATAACAGCCCAGTTGTAATAATAACAAATTGTATGGGGTGCTGATATAATGCACTTTAGTATATACTTTTTTGCAAGCTACTGTAGAAATGGATGTGTATTTTTTTTCATTTTCTGTACGGAGACTGATAAGCATGAGGAAGTATTTCCTAAATTCCCTAACAAGCTACTTTTTATTCTAAAATACATCTGCAGGCACTTCTTGGATCTTTTGTCACATCTTGCTAGCTCTTTGGTAAAGGCCAGTAGCACGGAGTTGAAGTGAATACTATGCCTGTCCAAAACTGTATAAACATACATCCAACTTTCTTGGAAATTTAATCTCTGACCAGATATTTTCACACATCTGCTACTTTTGTTCTGTGTTGTAAGTAATAAAAAATCAGTTACATTAATACCGTTGTGAGAAGATCAAGGAAATACACACCTAAGACCTACCTAGGTTTTAATGAGATTGAGCTGGAAGTATGAGTATGCATTATTTTTCCTTTAAGTCCAATGATGAATTCTATTGTCTTTTAACTAAACATTTCCTCTGCATTTCTTTTTTATTACTCATTTGCTGTTCCATGGAACTGCAATTTTTGCAAAAGGCAGCAGTGAATGTAAAAATGCCTGATGTGTCCTTAGCGATGGGTAAAAGTAGAATGCTGGTGTAGGATCTGTAAAAATTAACATCTCTGAAGGACACCAAAGTGAATTGCATTGGTAATTTTTTTAATTTCTGCTTCACTCATCACCAGGTCTTAAATCTTAATAAGTCCAGAATATTGTGAGTGGCTATGCATCCAGACTTACCAGGGAACCCAAATACTCCTATAACCACATAAAATAATCAACTGCCTTTTGTCTAACTACAACTTTTCTCAAAAGGACCAAAGTATAAGGGAAGTTATAATCTCAAGCTGCACTCCAGACTTGCCTCAAACATAGCTTTGACGTCAACAGCCCTTCCTTGCAAAGCAACTGCTTGTCTTCCAGCTTCTGAAAGTAAGCCGCAGATGGAAACTTTGACCAGAGAGAAACACAGCTTATGTGCTGAAATTGCTTATTGTGGAAACCCAAAGAAACTGTGCATATGTCTTTAGCCCAGTTCCACGGGCAAGAGGAAAAAAATGGCGAATACATACATTTTAACAGCCCCTCTCAAGCTTAAGAAACCATACTGTGTTGTCATTTACATTCATAAGATCTCTCGAAGAACTGGCATCATAGAAACAGAGGTGAGAGCTGATGGCTAGATCACCCCTAAATGTAATAACAAGTATCTGGAGGTTAGGAGGGAAAAATGTCCATGATACTCCTACAATGGACTTGCCTCTAGTGAATGAATCACAAACTGAACTCAAACCCAGATGCCAGGATATGAGACCTTTCTGGTGAAAGACCCCTTGTAGTGAGAATTAAGAGGGTTATTGAAACTTCATGTACTTCTCTGGTAATACAAGAAAGGTCATGCTTGTGGGCAATGCTATTCGGACTGTCATTGTATCCTGAAATTCCTGGTGAAAGAACTGCATTTAACCGTGGGTGAGGTCTTGGAAGCTGTGCTCTGACGTGGTCCTCACTGGCTATGCCCATACAAGTAAATCCATGTGTGCAGGACCATTCTTTGGTACTGAAGAAAACTGGCATTCAATGGTCTGCATCTCTACCATTAAACTCTCTTGTCCTCCAAAACATGGTGGCCACATCCAAACTGCAATGTTCTCTGGCCTATGCCTCTTCCTGAACTGCACCCAGGAATTACTTGGGAGATTGCGAGCTGGCCTTGGACACAGCCATCCCAGGGACTATTTTGTCAATTTAATAGTAGAGGCAGTTGATTTCCTGCTTCTGGGAGCACTGTTTCATTTACTTACCTAGATCTAGCCATTGGATGCCATTTAGAAGAGTGAATGAGACCACTGGCACATGTAAATTGAGAGATATGGTGGAGATCAAAGGCATGACAATCAGTTATGTGAGCTCAGATACTGACTGGTGAGTGGCAGTAGATTTCTGACATCCTTGCTTTAGATGATAATACGGATTGTCACGGTGTTATTTTAATTTTTTTTGGAGTATTCATAGTTTAATATTTTTTCTGCCTGTACAAGCATGTTATAAATCTAAGGGAAAATTTTTCACTTTCAGTAAATGTTTTTTTATTCTGTGACTGATCCTACAAATATTATTTCCAGGGTATGTTCCTACTCAATGGGTAGAAAAGTAGAAAAACATGTCCTTCAATGTTTAGGGGAATGAATTGGCTATGCTTGCACTCTCAGTTCTCCTAGATGCATCAAGGAGAGCTTTGATTGCAAAAGACAAGCAGAATCTGGACCAGTACATGTGTAACAAATTATTTAGTCATCAGCACTTTGCTTTGCAAATAGATGGCTGCTAAAAATAATAGTTGTTACTGTCTTCCCCTCAATTGCACAGTAGTTCTACAATGAGTACCAGAGATGCATTAGTACAGCAATTGAAAGTTTCAACCACAACATTCTTCTCAAAGGTATCACTGCTAGAAACCCCAGGGTCATTAAGTGGAAAGGAACAAGAACTTATTCCACTACATGAACCGCAGACTATTTCTGAACTAAAAATTGCAAAAGTTGTCAAAAAAGTAGCTACTGTGAACCACACCATACATAAAGTGTTGTAACTGGATCACTTCTCGGCTGAGTAGTTCAGGCTGTTGCTCGAAAAATATTTTACTTCTGAAAATCAGAATGAAAGAAAAACTTTCTACTGATGAAGGGAATTTATTATTAACTTAAATAT
>VYZW01048816.1:10927-22483 GCA_013401315.1 Balaeniceps rex | reverse complement strand
TTCAATATCATCTTTCATTTTATTCAGTATTTATTTTGGTTTACATTTACCGACAGTTTAGGTAAAATGTTTTACAATCTGATGACAAACTAGTAAGTGTGATCTCATTAAATAGTTGATGTTCACCAGTGTGTTGAAAAGATCCACAGATAATGTGTGGGATTCATTTGGTCCTGAATTTACTGGACTTGATCCTAGTCAATAAATTTAATTTCTATTTCTATAAACAGCAAGAGTTTGCAATATACTGCAATATATTTTTCCAGTAAATCAGAAGCAAGAGGCAATATGTTAATACTGCCCAAAGTGTTAATATTAGAAGTCATCTAGAGCTATACAGTGTGCTCTTTTTACCTCTCAGACAATTTGTATTCCATATTTTTGTTATGAACAGAGAACATGGTATATTACCAGCACAAATAGTTTCTTAGGTCATCCTACGGGTCACACTTTGTTCTGCTGTGATCCTGATGCATCAAGCACAGTTTATGTACTAATAAAATGATGGAATGGTATATGTAGGCTTTTGCAGGGAGTTCACATGAAATGGTCCAACCTGTATTAAAGTGGGGAATTTTTAGATAGATTGTGTTTTACTGTATCAATACTTCCTGGTAGTAAACAAGAAAATTAACATTTTCATAACTGTAAAAATCAAGGAATGACTAAATTCCTTAGAATTACAGCTTAGGGTGCTAGAGATGGTATGAGAGCTGTTTGTAACTCTTAGTTTGTAATTTGTGTGGATTTACTTCTTGTATTTTTACATAGAGTTAATTATATGAGTTCTTAGCAAATGTAACTGAAACTTTTATAATCTAGGTCAAACTCAGTATGCATTGATATTCTACCAGTGCCTTTTTACTGTTCTCATTTTCCATCTTTATTCAATAACATGAATGCCTTTTGTTTCTGTAGGAGAGGATCTGCCCAAAATCCTTCAGAGAACCAAAAGAGTATTGACATCCCATGGATGCCAAAAGAAGTTGTACCTAAATGTTTGTAATAATTCTAAGTAAAGACCTTAGGATTTGTGCCATACTTAATTTCATTTTACATTCCTCTCTTCAGACTATCAAAACGTCTTGATTTTTTTCCTTCCCTGGTTGAGAAACATCATCTTTTATTTTTCTGAAGGTGAAGAAATTGTGCTGAAGTAATTTTAAGCAGAGAAGAAGAGCTCTTTTTTCCTGTTAGGAAGTTCTAACTGAACTTCTTTAGTCACAGCTATGAGAAAACTTGGCTGAAGTTTGAAAACTGAGATGCCACTGCTAAATTGACTAGACAGCTATAACGGTTACATTTGACTGAAAAATCACTTCTGAAAATACTCACTGGACATCTGTCAAGAAGCACCTCCTCACTCATGATCTCACATAGGAAATGGGAAGGGCATATATTATTTATCTGCTGAGTTTGATAATGCTGAGACTGAAAAAGCAATTGTATAAAGAAGACTGCAAATGCTTATATTGTATGTTCAGAACAAATTTCTCCCCCAAACTGTTGCCTTATCCTGAGGGAGAGGGTGGAAAATCCTGCAGGAGCTAAATGCAGTTAGTCAGATCCTGGACTGCACAGTGAACATTTTAAAAGGTTAGTATGCACAAGAAGCAGTATGGTACAGTATCACCTTGGCCTCATTGTTCTGCCTGTGTATTCTGCGAGAGCAATGTGTGCCGAACACGGGAACAAACACATACCACGAAATCAGCACTGCAGTGGAGGGGGCAGTGGTAATGCCTTGTTTTCAGTTTCAGTTGCTCCACGTTTACAATGCACTTTTGCAATATTTCACTTGTAGGGAACAGATTTACTCGGTATTTTTCTTTTTGTCAGATTTTTTATAGGCCACTAATTTACTACAGAAATTCAGTATCTCAATTATTCTGTGCATTTAATTGTTCCAGTTTCCAAAATTAGCTAGCCAGTGATGCAACCAGCAAGCCCCAGCCCAAGAAGCCACTGTCACAGGTACAATACAATCAAATTACTTTGCCCTCAGCTTCAGATTCCTAGGTTTGAAAATCTTGAATAACTGTACCAATCTGTTTTATAATGAATAGTTTGCAAAAACCTTTGGCCCATGAAAAGCAAAGGTTTCATACACATTTTACTTTGACTGGAAATTATTATGAATTTGTGACTGCCCTGTACTTGATGTGTATGTGCTTGGCTGAATACCACAGCCTATCAAATGAAAAGAGACCATGTCAATGGCAGCTTTCATGATCTAGAAGGAGGCAAAACTCAGTTGTGGGGAAACCGCAAAGGTAATCCTCCATGCGTTCCACAGCTGTTGTCCTGAAGGAAATGAGTACATCTTGTGGGTACTATGAATTATAGAGATAAACCTGGACAACCACAAAAAAGCATTAAAAATTAAATGCAGCCTGACTCCTGTTTCATTTTCCTTTCAGAGGTACGCAGCTCACTGTCTGTGTTGGTGTTACCTAACCACAAATAGCCGTCTCATCTTCTGCGAGCTGCATTGCTGTCAAATGATAGTGATGACCCAGCCGCTCTGTCTAAAGATGTCAGAGAAAGAGAAAAACCAGACTACTACAAGTGACACAGCGAATACTCCTTTCCTGTTACAAATTCCACATTAAATCTAAGTAATTACTTGGCTGCAGTGATACTTAGTCTACAGGACAATGCATTTACAGGCATTTAGGAACAGCAGTTTACAATAATGCTTGCATATGGGTTTGATATCTCGTGTTGTTAAAACAAATCAGCAAGTCTAGACTGTAATTTGCTGAAGCAATTTATGGTTATTTCATGGCTTTTTTCTCTGAGTAGAGGTGAATACATTTGACTGTCCTAAGAGGAAGGATGGTAGTGCACATTCTTTTCATTTTAACTGTAAGACTGATCTGAAACAGAAGCATTAACATGCTGATTTTCATACCACATAAAAACTGCCGTAAACTATTAGTGCTCGATGTTCAAATATTTTGCCAGCTGCTGATTAATCATGAAAAAAGCACTACAAGTTGGTCAACACTGCTGCAGCCATTTCTTTGCAACTGAGAAGTTGAGACTGTCAATGCAGTAAGTCAGTAGCAGAGCAGGGAGCAAAGACCCGTCTGGGAAACCCTCAGCTGCCTTATATTGTTACTGAAGTCATCGAAGCATAACAGCTGACAGTAGCTGAGGGTTCTCCTTAGCTCTTCACTCCTGGGCTCCTGCTCCAGTAGCAAGGCAAAACAAATGCTTTTTTGTGTATCTGGAAAAATTGCCAAAACTTTTCTTCTAGGTGAGCAAATCCTTGCAGGTAATTTTCTCACCCTATTTTCCCATCTTATTGCAAGTCTCACACAGCATCAAAATCTGTATAACTCAAGAAGACACCATGTTCGTTCTGCTTAGATGTGATTGCATTTCTGAAGAATGTAATGTGATCTACAGCTAAATAAACAAAAAACGGGCTCTCCAGAGCTAAGAAATACTTTCCCAGTGAGAGTTTGGTTTTCTTGTACCGTTCAGCCAGGAAAACGAGTCCCCAGTCCCACATGGCTGGTGCCTAGCTCCCTGCTGTGGCGCACCCCAATGCTGAGTCCCCACATGGACGAAACTGTTTCCAGACCAAAGACCCAGAGGGGCTCTGAGATTTGCAGTGAACCTTCACAGAGATGTCTCCCACTTTGAAGCTGCCCATCCTCCAAAAAGGGAGACTCCTTGAACAATGTGGACTATATCTTCAGGGCACTCACCAGTGAATGAGTACACTTGGCACTGGCAGAACAGAAAATGGATTTATACAAACTAGTCATTAGCTGACTCCTAATCAGAAGAAAATTTAGGCCATATCTTTTTCATAAAGTTTTGTAAAAAAACACAGCAACTTAGCCAACAGAGACCTTTTCATTTGCATGGACTGCAGTGCTTTCCAAAGCTAATCCGTTTTTATAATGAAGATCCCCATGGACTTGATGGAGCTCTGTACTCTTCCACTTTGTTTTTTTTCTTTATTTTTTTAATGCTCATGTAGATGTATATGAATTACATTCTAACAAGGTACTGTTTAGATAATTTTTTTTGTGTACTGTGATTGTCATACTATTGACAGAAAGACAGAAAAACCAAATGCATTTATATTTCCCAGCAATCATCACATTTTGAATTTACAAGGAAGTGTGTCTTTTTATTAAGAACGTAGAATGGCCATCATCCTCTATTTGTACAAAGTGGCATAACTCCACTAATGTTAATGATTTGCTACAATGCCTTGTTCTCATTGAAAGTGGAGGTATGTTATGAAAGACATAACTATATACTCATTGCTTATTGACCTTAACTAATACCCAAGCTCCTAAATGTTCATCTCACCTTTGCCATTGGCTCCTAATTTCTATGCTTCATACAAGCATTAGTATATAATTTTGTGATAGAAAATGAAATACAGTTGCTGTTTTACAGAGCACGACATGAGGATCTCACAGCATTGTACAGAGCGTAACTAATTGAGCCTCAAACCTTCCAGGGCTGGGGAGAAAGAAATTGGATTGGACTTTTGTTCCACATAGGCTGCAGTTTGTAACAAGCCACCTCATTTCAAATTATTGCTTTTCAGATATTATTACACTTTGGGCTGTGTTTGGTTTTACTTACTTAGGGCTGCCCATATGGAGTACAGTTTTTCTGTAACTTAATCCTTAAAACATCAGTTCTAAGAAAGGATCCTCCATGTATAAAGAGGTGTGCATGTTTATCAAGGTTATCAAGAATCAGACTTGAGCTTCTACAGGCTGGCACTTAGAATTGTCTAAATGGGTAAAAAAGCCTGTTTTGATCATCTAAAAAGGCTGTGGAAAGACAGGCATGAAACTATGTGATTGTATTGGGGTAATCTACAAGTAATAGCTGAATATCTGTCCCTAATTGTTCAGAGTGATGTGCCACATTATTAAATTAACCACCATAAGTGAAAAATGTCCTGGGGCTCACACTGGTGTTTGTAGGAGGCCTCTGCTTTTGAAATTTCCACGTGCCATTCCAGGATGTGTGTCATGGCCTCTTCTGAGAAGCATGAAGTCACTTGGCCTTTGGCCTTGTGTCTTCCAGCACACCCCAGGAAAGGAGTATCTCATCAGGAGCCATAGCCTGTAATGTCGTCTTCTTCAATTGCCATTCTAGCTTTGCCAAACTATATTAACCCATACTAAGCGCATACACTGCCATGCTTCCTGCAATGCCTATGCTCAGGTAATCTTTGAAAAGGCTTATTGCAGTACCTGTCTCTGTTATAATAGGTAATCGCAGCATGAGTGATATCATTCTCTCCAGTAAACAGTTCATGTGCAGAATCTGATTTATTCTTTTGCTTTTCAGTACCTTTTCTATAACACAGAAAGTTTTAAAATGGGATAAAAATCAACTGAATACAAAGTCTCTACAGTGAAATCATACACAATCCTCTCATACTCCTTTTCTCTTATGACTTCTGTGAACAGTTTGCCCTTGAGTGCAGGATGACGATACTGGAATGTGACCATGACACCACAACCGCTGACAGTCTGATCAAACCAAAGCTGTTACTGTCACAGACAGGGTAGGTCTGGGCTTAGCAGAGATATGCATTTAACCCTTTTGAGCCCTGTGCCGGATGGGAAGGTAAAATGAGTCTTTCAGTGCCATCACTCTAGTGTCCTCCGAGCAAGCATGCACATTTCTGTGTGTATGGCAGTCACTATATCTGGCAAGAAGCACTGTATTTAAACAACTATTTCTACCTAGAAATGTTTACAGCATTACATTCTACTTTAAGTGACACTGATGTAAACACAGAGGAACTATACTGAAATTAATTTTCTCCTGATTTTCACCAACATGAAACATGATTGGCCTATCCTTTTTATCAGAGCCGTTACCTTTCATCTGGAAATTCAGCCATTGCTCCAGATGAAATGATGTTTGACTAACGACAGGAAACCAGTGTCAGAAAAACAGCACATAACGTACCACATACAATACACATAGCAATCAATCAAGACTAAGGCATTATGGCAACCGTACTATTTATCACTGCTTAAAACCTTTGTAAAGCCTTTCTCAGGGGGGAAAAAGGAGAAAGAAGTCTAAATTTTTCACAGTAGGCCTGAGAAAACAATTCATTGCAGAAGGTGTTTTAAAGCACTTTTCTGGGTGTGTGCTCATTTCATCTGCTGCTGCTGTTCATCCTTGTCCTGAATTTTTGGGATAAGGAGTTTTCTGGCCCATGACTCTTGGCTGAGAATGGCCCTCTCTCGCTCTTCTCACAACCACATTGAAAGTGCATCAGCTGCAGCACAACTATCTTAGACATTTGTTGTCTTATAATACTTTTCTCAAAGTAAATACAACCAGCAATCATAACAACTCCCATTTGCAGCTGTAACACAATGGTGTTATATTATATACTGGATCCTGGAACCAAATATTAGGTGGGAAAGGACCAGACCTTCTTGGGCACTGCAGCCACATTGGACTGTACTGGGCTATAAACTAGCCTGTCCAGTCCAAAGATCATACTAAGCAATATTGGAAACTTGTCAGTGGGTTATTCTGAACCTGTTGCTGCTTCAATCATGAGAATATTGCCGGAGAAAAGAACATCTAGCAGAAAAGCTGGAACTCATCAGACAAAACATCTTCATTCCTTCTTTATGGGTATGCTTTTTCAGCTGCTCTTAGACTTGTCTTGAATTCCCTGATAAGGAGATGCTTCGTCCTTCTGTTGAGAATAGTATTTAACTTGTTCCTAAGAGTTTCACTAGGAAACCATCACTCGACCCACCTCTGTCCACTAGAGCCATGGTGAACTGCTCAGAACCACAAGCAGCTCCTGCACCTCCGTTTTAGGGCCTGGCTCCCCAAATGGTGATCCCAGGGCTCGCATGGGCAGCTTGCAGGAATCTCAGTTCCTGGCCTCAGGTTCTGCCTCATGGAGCATTCAGCTGAATTAAGTACATTAAAATGGTATTGCACAGATCTGTACAAACTTCACGCCGCATGGTGTGCACATGGCAAAGAGCCAACGGGGAAGGCAAAGGGCGATGTGGGATAGGCTGTGCCATGTCTTACAGGTTTTGTTGATAAAAAGTATCAACACTGGCATGTGAAGAGGAAGAATTTTTTGTATTTATTTCTGTGGTTGTAAAACAAGATGTTCTTTGAATTCTTTGGCAGGGCCTTTAAGCCTGATTGGAGAAAGGTAGCCACTGGGCCTCTTGGAGGGAGTACCATGTTATTCTGGTACTCACCAAAGTAACTTTGAACTGAAGGAGGAAGCACCAGCCAGCTGGCTTCTGGTTGATACCAGAAAAGCGATGAGGGGGAGAGGGACAACAGACTGAAAGCAGACTACCCACAACATATAAGAAACATGAAGCAGGAGGACCAAAGAGAGCTGTATGAGTGGCTGCTCTCTGGAGGACTTTAAACACTAGCATGATCACCACCAGACTTTTGGTTCATGTTTCCATGACCTGAGGCTACCAAACAATTTTCAATTTACATAATGTGGGATTTGCAGGATATTCAGGAAGACAACCCAGGGCCCATCCTACAGTTATCTGTATAGAAACAACATAAGTGCAGCTCTTCAATATAGACTCTTGCTAATCGGCTCTGCATTGGATGTGCTAGTCTATACCCAGATGCTTAACAGGAATAAACTCTTCTATGAAGATAGATTCTGCTCCCATACATGAAGGAATAACACAGGAACATAGCAAACACACCTTGAAGGAGCCTCCTGACTCCTGGAGGTGACTCCTGGAGGTGACTCCTGGAGGTGACTCCTGGAGGTAACTCCTGTTCAGTAGCAGAACCTACGTTAGACCTGATTCAGTTTTTTCCACTTCTGCTGGAAGGCTGTTCTGGAACTTCAGATGGTTGATGGGAAACATCTTCCTCCAGATGCATAACAAACAAGCTAGGTTATCTCAATGTTAATGTTTTCACCGATGTGATAAGTTTCTGGGAAGGCAGAAAGAAGTTGCTTTTAGTAGATGACTGAAGAAATAATCTGACCTTGGATATGATTTCTGCAGAAGGAATTGAAAGAATAAACATAATCTGAAACCAGAACGAAGAGAAAAGGAGTATATACCAATACCAAAATTATAAAAAGAGAGGAGAAAGATATTTGTGGGGAAAGATAGTCCTAGACATAAGTACTTCCGTTGGGTTGGTAAATGGAAAAGAGTGCCACGGAAGATGCCTGCAATCTGGTTTACTCTTCCATCAATCCATTAGATATTTCTGTAGTACTATGTGCCATTATTCCTTCAATTTGATGTTGCCACTTGTATGTCATGCGAAATACTATTTGAATGCCAGGGCAACTGAGATTCTGGCACACACTGTTGATAGCTGTTTTGAAACTACGAATATGGTGTGTGCTACATCTGGTGAGGTTGGAGTGGAAAAGTACAGTGGAAAAGTATAATTTCTCTTTTGGGACTGCTGGGAAGGGTTTACAGTATCTAAGTCCCTTATCCAGTAAAGAGACTCTATAATGACCTATCCATACAGATACCCTTGTAAATCACAGCCAAAGATTGATTCAAGTATTTCTGCAAAGCTGTTTCATTCTTTGTAACTAGGAAAAATGACATAGAACATGGAAGAAGAGAGATGTTTAAATGAGTGAATGAGTTAAATCGGTGAATCAATAAATGATCTAAAAATATTTTTTCATTAATTTTCATGACACAGATGTGACTATGCCAAGCAAGGCATCATGTGTACTCAAGCCTAATAAAATCTAATACCTATGACTCAGTGGCAGAAGTGGCAGCTGGCCTCCTGGAAGCTGCAATGAATAATCAAGGGATTGTTGGTTTTGGGCTAATGTTGTAGACAGTACTGAGTAAAAGAGAGTGAAACAAACCACAAATAATGTGCTTTAGAAAGTCTGGAGCATAACAGCCAGGTGAGCAGTGTTATCACTGCTAGCTCCAGATCTGAGTATTCTTCACAGTTGATTGTAAATGTGGGTGATCTGGGTGTCTGCACTGATCTGCTCTTCTCCTAGTCCTGTGGTTTTGCCAAGAGAAAAGTCATCCCTAGACAGAAAGACTAAACTAGCAACAGAAAATACTGACATGGAGTCTATGAAAGGACATGTTTCCTCTTTCCTTTTCTTCTTTTAAAGAGACAGAGGTGTCAGGCTGTGGAATAGGAGTGTCAGACAGTGAAGGTACTCTGGGTTCCTGAAATGATTCAGGATGATCATTCAAATCTGAGAACTTCAATACAGGTGGGTACTCAGCACTCAGAAGATAGTGCCCTCAGTACTTAAGGGAAGCTAATGAGGAGCTTGAGAAATCACAAGGTCATCTGTTAATTCAGGCACAAATTTTCCTTTCAAATTAAGGTTAAAATGGCAGACTTTTCTCAAAACTTAATTTTGGTACACATAGGACCATGAGACCAACTGAGCAAGCTGAAAATACTTCACACAAGAACTAAGGATTTTTTTTCAATTGTGCTCCAGTCATTTGGTTTCATGAGTAAGCAAATAAGCACATCCACATTAAAAAAAAAATCCAAATAATATTGATTTCCCCGCCCCAGAAAAGAAGTCTTAAGGCAAAACCAAGAAATACCTACAGAAGATAGTAACAGCACCGACTGGGAGCAGTATGTTTCAAACCCATCCCTGACCCAGAAGTGTGTAATCTTTAGAAAACTGCTGCCTCTTTCTGCTCCAATTTACCCTTTGCCTACAAAATTCTCAGAGCCTTATTTTGCAATTTGCTGCATGATAGTCCATCTTTACCAGGAGAAGAGAAGAAATGCTTAGCCCTTTCCAACGTAACCCAGGGAATCCTTGGAGATGTGAGATGTAGACTTGACATCAATAGATAGGGCTGGACCTGCACTCTCAGTATCCTACTTTCATGACAGGTATCCCAACTGCCCAACTATTATATGTAAAAATGGACTTTTTTGCTGCCCTTTGACAAAGCGAGCTGTTTGTCAGAACCTAAGGGATGCCTTACTAGGTGTGTTTGGACTGTGACTCTCCTTCTCAGTTAGACAAATAACTGCTTTTTGGGAGACGAGAAAAACTTCAACGCTGTCTTGGCTCTGGAGTTTCTCATTGCCTTTTCTGTTCAGTTTCCTGATTGCTATGAATGCTTTCGTAGGCTCCTAATGCTTTCGTGTATTATACTGAGGGAAGACAGATGGCATGGTTAGGATTGATAATGCTATAGTCAATCTGATTTTTTAAAAGTTTGGCCAACGCCAATGTCTAACCTTAGATGAGATAGTGAGTGCAAAGTATCTTGGCCAGACTCACTAACTATAGAAGATTCCATTGCAAGTCACTAATTTTGGTACCAGATAATTAAAACTAACTGGGTCTAGAATACTCTTTCTTTGGCATTGTTGTTTCTGTATAGGAAGATAAGTAACAGCAAGTTAAAAACAAACAGTATCATGTAGAAAGAAATCCGAGGATGTTTTTGAAACTTTTAGTCTGAGTCTCCAAGCCTCTGCTGCAGATGGCTTCCACCACTGGGCCCCTTGAGGCCTCCTGGAAATGCACATTTGCAAGCAAACAGAGCTGGCAGTTTAGTTCAGAAATAATGTAAGCATAAGAATTTAGCTTTTTCTTTGCAATCTGCCTTTCATAATTTTAATTTTCAAACAATTTAGATAAACTTAGGCAACACAAAGCTAAGATGTATGAAAAATACAGCTGTAAAGAAATGCTTAAAAACAAACAAACAACCCCTGCAAGAGTCCATTGATGGTAAATAGTAAAGGCCAAAAGATTACTTACTTTCCTGTGGGGATGCAGGAAGTTCATGTGTATGTCCATGATGAATAACCAATGGTTTTGAAACCGTCTGGTTGCCACAAATGAGTGTATATATTTATGAGTGTATAATGTATAAATGATAAAAAATGTACACAGAGACATTTTAAATGTCAAAGAAATTATAATTCAGGCTTTCATTATATTATTATACCATGCTGAAGCTAACAGTTTTCCATTACTCCTTGAATAATATGTAATAATGATTTAGTGTTCAGAATAAAAAATTGAAATATCCAATTCAACCACAGAAGTTCTGGAAACCATATAACATCTGGGTGCTGAGTAAACTTTAGACCACCCAACCATCATTTGGCCATTGGTTCTGCAAGTAAAACCTCACTAGCTTCTAGAAGTCTGAAATAGTACTTAGTCTTTCAAAGCTCTTCTGGATGGGGAAAAACAGAAAATGAACATTTCATAGAGGTAAAATAGTAATTTTGAACTTCCCCTGATATTTATGTGGAGAGCAAGGATTCTTAAAAATAACATATCAGGAATACACAGGGCTCTCATTTAACAAACAATATTTATGATCAACAAGTTTTCTCTTCTTAAAACGTGCAGTGAATGGAGCTGACTGAGTAGCTTTGAGATATTCTCAATTTTATTTTCCTACCAGCAGCTTTCACTTAATGTAAAATCACTCTGTGGCTGATACTCAAATACTTTAAATATGTAATTTTCCCAAATCTAAAGTCAAGTTCTTTTGCTATTTCTTTAACACAGATTGATTA
>VYZW01048816.1:0-10303 GCA_013401315.1 Balaeniceps rex | reverse complement strand
AAGGATTCCTGCATTTCCATGAAACAACGCCACTGGCTTCAAATGAAAATATAGTCTTGAAATTGGAAGTGAACAATGAGTACAATGCACTGCTTGAATAAGAATATGCTCTGGTGCAGCCACAGAATGAAGTACTCAGTAGGAACCACCATTTTAAGCACAAGAGTGAAGACAAGTCTGGATTTTCTATAATAACCATCACCAAAGCATCTAAGTGCATCCCAAGTGCATCCCCAATTGGCTTTATCAAATATTCTGTTCTTTCTTCCAGACCCTGCGAAGCTTCACTATTCNGTGGAACTGGGCAGAGGTGGGAAACGCTCCATCCAGGCCTTGAATAATGTGGTACAAAGAAGTCAAACTGTTGTTACGTGGCACAACACAGCCTTGGAGAGGGATATAGTGTGGACACGAGTGATCCTCAGCTCCTAGCTAACCCCACCTTTGCTTCAGAGACGTATCCAGTATTCATGGCTGATGCTCAGTTCATTGGAAGCACCGTGTCTCCAAAAGCCAGAAGGATGAAAATACTTGTGGAGACTTCGAAAAAAATAAAGAAAATACCAATAACCAAACCAGTCACCTTCCCAGCCAATCCTGTAACCTCCTTATGCATTATAAAATACCCAGGATACTTTTATTTTAGGAAGAACATTCTGGATTGATAAATAGAAACCTGAAATATTTGGAAAGTACTCCTCTCAGGAATAAATGTTGCAGGAGGAGGGCCTACAGTTCCAAAATGCATCACTCCTTGAATACTACAGTGTGTAGTACAACTTGGCCAGCTTTATTTTCTAAATATGCAAGTGTATAAAGTGAATTTCTGTTTTGCTCTGAAATTAAGCAAAATTAACCATATTTTTATATGGCACTTCTTTATAAAGAATTACTAAGACTCTAAAAACTGAAGATTTCTTGTAACTGTAAGAATGTACTGTTTTTATGTGACACAAATGTGGGAATTAAGAGTTTTTGACTGGACAGTACATGAAATCATTAATAAAGGATGATCCTTTTCACAGAACAAAAATTTCAGCAGATCAAGTTTAAAAAAATAACTAGCCAACCCCTTTCTCTTCCACTCCCCTTTTTTAAGACACATTGCATCTTAATCAATAAGGTTTGAATTTCTTGAGATTGATAGTATTACCATTTTAGCTGTTCTCCCATCATCCATAAAGTCTGCTATGAAGTCTAGATCTGACTTTACAATGATATACAGTAAGTAAACAAAAACATAACTTAAAAATTAGAAGAAAATCAGACAGAAAACATACTTTTTGTCTGCCATTTCAGGATAGTATAGGCAATGTCCGTGAGTCCCCTAACTGAATATTTAACTTGGTTTTATTTAACTTATTTTGTATTATCACAAAATGTGCCATAGAGTTTTGGCTTTGATTTTGCAATGGCATCTGCCTGAGTAGATCCTTATGGAGTCCCCTTCCTGAATGAGAGCTTAGATACTGTAAATCTATCCCAGTCATCCCTAAAGAGAAATTGGACTTTTCCACTGTCTGCACTCAAACCTCAGCACCTCCAGATGTAGCACGCACTGCAGCCTTCACTTCAAAACAGCTGTCAAGAATGTGTGCCAGACTTTCAACTGTCATGCCATACAGACAGGATCCCACACAACATACAAATGGCAAAATAGAATTAAATTGTGGTACATGATATGAGAAGAGAAATGCAATAGAGTTACAAAATGGTAGCGGGCATGCTCACTGACTTTACAAAATTCGAAATTTCTCTGCTGGAGTGAGTTTAATATGAGACGGTTCCAAAAATCGTGACGTTAAGATGTAGCTGCATTTGTTGAGAGAAGAATAACTCTACTTTGCCTAATGTATTTCAACAGAGGTGTCCCAAAATTTATCTGGACTGATAGCTTGTCTAAAATACCCATAGCTATTATTTACTGTGTATGTAAAACTCTTCTGTTCATGAGTGATGAGGCATAGCATATAACTAGCAGGCTTCACATTGTGGTGTAAAAAACCCTCTGAAACTGCCTCTATATAGAATTTGGAATTATTTCATCAATTACTAACACTCTTCCTAAATATAAGTAGAATTTTAGTTAGTAGTGCATTTGAAGAGGCAGATTAAGCTGACAACTTTCATTAATCAGACATACAACCATTGTAAAAATCTTCCAAACCAAAAGGTTAGTCTTAAGAAACTAGACACTGATGTTGGCAGGTTCAGAGATATTTTTTCAACTTTATACAACAGTTCATCTGTGCCATTATAAATGACTCAGAAAGTAATATACTGAAATATATACTGATGGCCTGACACTGAAAAAGGCCAAAGAATAAGGAACATTTAGATGGTCCTGATCAAGTGGTGTTATTTGTCAGATGCTATGACACCAGAAGCAAACAACTTGAACTGAAACTCAGGTAAATACTAGGAATTAAGTTTTTCATTGGATTTTGAAATAAACACCATCATAAAAATGGCTATTAAAGAAATATATTCTGAGAATTATTTCATTAAAGATCTATATGGCAAAGCATTTCATTTTGTGTAATAGCACTGTATGTTATTAGTTATACAGTATCAAATGAGTTGAGGAAGAGTCCTCTCAGAGGACCCTCTAGACATTGCTTTTCTACAACATCGTCAGGCCAGATGATCTAGTAGTCCCTTGTGACAATAACATTTATAAATATATGGAAAAGTTTAATAAAATATAAGACCAAATATGAACTTGTATTTCTAAGTCTTTTGAGCTTTAACCTCCCCCCCCTTTTGTGTTTATCTCAAAGTAATTCAGCTTTTTATTTCAGATTTTCTTGTATATTTAAGCACACAGGTTGCACTGGTTGTCCACTTTCCTGTTGTTATTCTTGAATTCAGTAACCTACCAGTCACAATTTCTACTATGGCTGTGGTCTAAGTATTTAAGCTTCTTATAACTAGTTGCAGACTTAAATAGAATGCTTAAAACAAAGTATTGGATCACCAGAATCCATCAAAATAATACTTTAAATGAATACTATACAGATTTTTCCTCTACCTCCTCATTGTACAACTTGCATGTTATCTTAAAAACTTGTCCCTTGTTCTTAAATAAGAATACCATTAACTCCTCATTGACATAATGCCCTGACAGGTTAGCTCTAAGTAATGAGACAATTTGATTATTACAGTATTTTAGGTAAGTCCTGCTAACCAATAAATGTAAATTTAGACAGCACCACTCATCATATTTTTTGTTCCCTGTTAATGTAGCCTGTCCCTTTATTCCTGCCAAATGGTACTCATTTACTTGTTCAGAGTGAGAACTTTCCATGTGCCAATTAACTACTGTTTCTTGAGGGTCACTCAAGAAATATTTCACCATTTCAATATTTCAATTTTTATTGAATATCTCTCATGTTGGTCAAGGAATTGTGACCATGTTTTACTAATACAATGGCAACTTTTTTATTACAGGCCGTCTAAAACTAAGATTTTAGTTGTGGGATGGGTTTGCTTTTTTCTGTTTCTGAAAGATTGTAGCAACCATGTAAAGCTAATATAAAGTTTGGGCATTTGTTTGTTTTTTAAAATTAATTCTGGGAATATTCCGCAGTAATAAGAAAATTTGTATGTTCAGATACTACTAATGAATATCAGTTTAAGAATCTACATAAAGAGATGGACTAAACTAGTTTTCTTTTGCTTTGTATCCACTTAACAGCAATGGGAAGCACTCAAAGAAAATTGTACTTACTTGACTTTTGTATATCAATTTCACAGACCCAAAGAATTATGTTTAAGTGAGCTGCCAAACCTGGGTTTGGTGCCAGCCTGAGCACTCTCAGTTTATCACCAGCCAACCTGCTGCTGCAATTCTGATGCCCACTTTCTTGCTACACACTCACATTTCCTTAAGAATAAGATTCCACAGTCACTGCAGCATATCAACCTTTTCCAAGGTGTGAGCCTCAGTTAAAATATGCCTGGAAAAGACTGTAGCCTACAAAGCACCCTAATATTCACCTGAGTTTCTACCTGTGCTTATTGGCTCCATGAGGTATTGGAATCACTAACTTTTTACAGGTATCTGTATCTAAACTGACAGCATCCCCTGTAGCCTGACACTATCCCAATTGGTTTCCAGCAGAATTCATGCCAGTGGGCACAGTCTGGATCTGATTTGGAGGATGGCGATGGAAATAGGGATTGTTAAAAACACCCCATTATCATATGGTCTGGTAGTTGGCTACAGTGCTGTTCTACAAACATGATTTAGTACAGATGTTTCATTTAAACTCTAGGTTTATAAAGGTACACATTTTTTTGGTTTACTCTGATTATAACCACAGTCTACTCCTCCCCAGTAATCAACTGCTAGAATTTGTCAAATGTTGTCATTTAATATGTGGGTCACTTCCAGTGCTGTGTTTGTTGCATGGAATGCTCCACTTCCATAGAAACAGATGTTTTAACTTAACAGCAAAAAGAGCTAAACAAGTGCATGTGAAGGCGCAGTGCAAATAATGTGTTTCATTTCTGTTATTTATAGCTGTCCGCAGCTATCATAATTTTTTTATTTGAAAATTATTAAATCAATTACAAGAAGTTTATTTGCAGGTACTGCCAAGAATGATGCATGCTAGGCAACTGCTTCTGGGGAAAAGTGTCATCTTCTAGGCCATTACAGAGGCATTTAAGTGAAGTCAATGCATTTCTGAAAGACTACAGTATGACAGGGTCTATACACGGAGCCTCAGAGTCTACACAGAAAAAAATTACCCTTTTTAGATCTCCCAACACTTCTGGCAGATATGCCAGGTGGCAAGGGCGGTGGAGCTAGTACTTACTTAATTCCTCAGCATATTTGAAAAGGGCAAGGCCAGCTGAGATGGTGGTCAGAAGGAGGACTCCAGGGAGGGGGCTCTGGCTGGCAAAAGGCTGGGCTGAGAGGATGGGTTTGTTCCTTCTTTCAGTTTGATTTGACTAAAATACATCGCATCTAAACTGGGAATTACTGTTGTAAGAAAAACTAGTAATAGTCTTATCTAGAACACAAGGGGGAAATACATTTTTGAAACACAGAACTATTTACACATAACACAATGAAGTAACAAATCAGCCATCTGTGAAATTCTTTGCTCTTTTAAATCCTAGCTGACTAGTTTCAGGTCACTCTAGGAGCCACTGATTTTTATAACAAAAGTGATGTTTGAAAACAAACCATGCTGCATACTTTCCAAAGCACACAGACAGAATAATTTGTAACAGTGCTGTAATATTCCACGTCCAGGGGCGGATGACGTAAAGAGCAAGCTGCATGCAACCAAGGTAAGGGCTGATAGCTGATATTTGTCTAACATAATTTCCCAAACAAATCCCGTAATTTCTACACTTGAACCGTGGGCAAGCCTGAAAGTACAGCCCAGGTTATTCCAAAAGTTCACCGTGTTCTCCTTTATGGCCCACCCAAACACCCTGGACATGTACTCCACCCACCTATACTGCGGTTTCTGTGCAAAAGACAGAGCCAGGCCAGATGAGGGAAATATCTATGTTTGGAAAGCCTCTGCAAATGTGGGACACAAAAGCAGTAAACAAATCAAATGGGATGCCAGACCAAATGTGTTCCACATTTGCAAAAATAACAAAGTTGAGTCAGGAAGAAAGGTTTACGTGTCTTCTCCTCATGCAATTCTTCCCAAGGTACTTTCCTTCAATCCCCCCAAAATTAAACCCAGCACAAACAGCAGCAATATTTGTGAGTACGCAGCATCAACCAAGTGCATTGCACAGCCACTGACAGCTGCACGTGGCTTGGCACGAAACACAGCTTGAAGGGGTGAGCAGGTGTTTCCTCCTGCAGTCCTGCTCCGCGCCCAGGCACGCTCTGAGGGACACAGACATGCCACTGCACGGCACCGCTGGAAACAAGCATTCGCACCACACCTACCACTTGCAGTGGAACCAAGCTCAGGAGCCTGGCTGGCAATGTCTTCCCATGAAACTCTCAAATCTCTGCCCCCGCCTATGAATTCCTGCGTGGGAACATCTCCAGATCATTTCTCTATCCATAAGAAGGACTTAGGGAAGCCTGCCTCCATTCATGTCAGTGACCGAAAGTCTCTTCAAACGTCTTCACTGAGGAACTCACCAAACCACGGGAGCTGGTTACACAGCATCTGGTAGCTCCACGGTTTGGTGCCCAGTAGCTATACTACAACAATAGGAAGCAAGATGCAACTGAAAAGCATACAGGCAGTATGGGGTAGAACTGCTGTTCAACATCACATTTACATTATACTTTAAATGTAAAAAATATAAATTACTGAAAAGTTTGTCCAAAGTTTCTACTAATTCATTTTTTTATGAAAATCTTGACGTGACAAAAAAATCACTCAGGGCTATTCATTAAAAGCATGCTTTAGCACATCCTTAATGAGAGATGGGAATTTTTGAAAGTTGGGAAATCTGGAAAGCTTTTACAGCTCTTTTCAGTGTATTTAAACTGTATGTTTAGTGTCCACATATAGTAAGTGAGCACAGTCCAACCCTGCAATAAAGAAAAATAACGTCAGCTGATGTTTTAAAATCCCACTCTTTACACAAAAATAAGTAGGTCATCATGATTGTTTGGCAGCAGATCAATATGAAGATATCTTGCATTAATGTATTATATATTAAGGGTATGGGTATATTATTTATTCAATTAACTCAGCCGTTTCCCTCACTGCAAATTTTCTACAGAGCAAGTGCTATAAATTTGTTTTGAATTCATTTTTGTCTTAAGATTAAAAAGTCAATTTATGATACAATTTACATGAATCGGGGTAGTCATTTAATACTTGAAATTTAGAATTTCACTGTCCACCTGAGTCACCAATCATTATTTTTAGTCTTTGTTGGATAACTTAACCTTTATAAAGTGGGCAGAAGGGCCTCATTAATTTACTGGGACTTTCATTTAGAAGTCTGGTTAAAGAAGGAAGATGTATTACACTAGCAGATTAAAGGAATACTAGGGCATTGCATATTTTTCTTGCTTTCTTAACTAATAAAATCATTATTTTCCTATATATATGGTCTTCATATTTAATATATGCTCTCTTCCTGAACAAATGAACCAAAAAAACATACTGCAATAAAACCCAACTGATTTAGTAGACCTCAAAATCCAGAATCCTTTTTATGCATCAGATATGCACAGTTTTGCCTGCGCATTATAGTCACATATATCTTTCTTCCCTTGATATGGTTATTTGCCATAGAGTCAAAGTCTGGAACAAAGATTTGAGGATCCAGCTTTAAATACCAATGAGAAAAAAGTCTTACTCCATGACATTAGGTGTGGCTTCTTCCTGCTTTTCTTTCTATTACACCTATTTTCTGTTCACTAGCTAACTAAACCTCAGGACAAACCTAAAAAGTAAGGAAAAAGTCGTAACAAACTTACAGCTTGCTTTCTGTACCTGGCACCATAGCCATGTGTCTTCTACCAAGCATTTCCATGTCCGTCAACTCCTTTATTTGCTGCAAAAAGTAATGAAAGAAGGTATTCTCCTACAGAAATCCTGGCCTTTTCAGGGATTCATGCTGAATATCTAGGGGCTCAAGGGAGCCTCTTGCCATGCCTGCCTTCTCCATGGGATTCCTTTTACATCTCTGACATGCCCATGCCTTCAAGGCGAAGGCTCCCAAGCAGGTCTTTGCTCACTTCCCTTCTCGACTTTTTTATCATTTTACCTACATTTATATCCTTGTTCTCAATTCCATAAATTTAACAATCCATGCATTGCAAGCTCCAGTATCTTCTTGATCTGAAAGACAACCAGACAAAAAGAGAGCTGATATGAAAAGGATTTTCACAAGGCAAAACCATCCTGTGACAGTAACTTGATAATAACCATTCTTGCACAAAACTGAGTTTAATCTATCTCCCCCACTGTTTCCATTAGGTTGGTTTCTATTTTTTGTCTTCTTCTGTTACCACCACTCACACTGTTATTTTGCAGGAAAGAGTTAGATACAAGAATAGAAATTATCTGTACATATGCCCCTGTTGTCTCAGCAAAACCTTCCTCCCGCTTTCAGCATGTGCTTGCACACAACACGCGGATGAAGGAACTTAGCGCCTTTGGCGAGCACCAGACCGTGTCCCTGGGAGGGGAAGCAGCCAACCATGCATGGGAGGTATCACCAGCAAAAAGTACCAGCTAAAACCCAGCGGCTGCAGTCTTTGATTCATGTCTGCTGCTACTGCGCACCTTCCACAGCCATGATCCCAAAGCACCACCTGGCAAGTCCTGACATAAGCATTTAAAACTAACATGCACATGACCAATGCATGAATCGGTTCGATTTTCCTCCGTTACTGTGTTTAACGTGCGTTCACTAAATTGCAAGATTCAAGACTCCAGGCATCTCTGTCATTCCCCTTGAGTCCTCTTCACACACCCCAATCATATATAGCTCTCAAAAACATATAATTACAATTGGGACACTGCTGCAACCCATAGGTAGATGTGTTTATATGCTATAAACTTCATTTCATTAAAATCAATGGAAGATCTAAAAAAAAGTAAACAAAAAATGTGGGACAAACAGTAAAGTCAGGTGAAGCCCTGGATGAAACGTCTTCAAAATCTGAATTTTGTTTTCTTCGGGTGTTTTACCTTTCCCAGGCAAAGGTTTTGTGTTCTGGGAAAACGCATTTGTCCTAGTGCTGTGTGCTGAGTCCTGCCAGCCCGAGCACCCCAGCCCCCCGTAGCGATCCTCCTAAAACCCAAATCCTCACTAGATCTGCAGCACTGTCAGATTTGGTAGTGCTGTGGTTGCTTTGGTGGGAAGATCAAACAGTTAATTCAGAAGAGGTAGAGATAAATTACCATTTTCTAAACTACCTAAAAAGACTGAGGAAAAAGGGATTTTTTTCAATTTCTATTTAGAATTTCAGAAATAAGCTTGTCTATTAAAACCCGTGTGGACCTAAATGCTGTTTTGTTGAAACTGGCATGTCTGGGAAAAACTCAATTGGACAAAAAATCCACAAAACCAGTATTTCAAAATCAATTGCTTTAATGCTAGAAAGCTGTCATTTAGAGGGCTTCAAGATAGTATTTTGTGATGTTATCTTTGGTATTTTATTTTACATTATTTTATTATGCCTTGTTAAAAGCAGAAGAGTTACTTTACATTTTCAGAATCCTTAAAGATATTCTCATTAAGCTCACCTATAATTTTCACTGAAACATCTTTTATTTCCTTCCTAAGCCAAAACACCTTGTGTTTGATAATGAAACAGCTGGACACATGGATATTGCATGTGCATAATATACATTACCATTACTATACCTGAATAAAGCAAAAATAAAAAGTATACAAAAATGAAAATTAACATAATACAATGCAAAAATTATTTTTAAAATTTACATTAAATTTTATAAAACCTTCAATATACTTGTCATCAAAATAAAATTTAAAGAAAATATTTCAATATAATCCAAAGCAACATTTTCATAAGAATTATTTCGTGAAAAATTTCTACTCACTTCTATAGGGAGGAATCAGGAAGTAAGCTTAACTATTAATCCCAGAATTAGGAGATACAAAGATCCACTTGTCTTTTATTATTTATCTGGAATATGAATTCCTGTAAATTGATGTTATTCACTTTTACTTCCTGCAAAATAGTATACAATGATAAAATATATAAAATTTAAAAATATTATAAGATAAAACTGAGGGAAATATCTCATCTTAATGCAACTTTTTTCCTAAACCTTACAATCCGGACTATCTAGTGTTTGTGAGAGATACAAAAATGTGGATAATTTTTATTATATTTCTTCTGGGAAACACCTTTTACCTGTTTGGGGTACAATGACAAACTCAAAATTCCACTGAGATGCCAAAATGCTGGTTTCCATTGCTGGAAAATTAAAGCTCTAACTTTCATTTGATGGATCTTTGGTTTCCGCCCCACTGAGGAACCAAGACGTCAGCGCTGATCACTCACCTCCCTGTCTCATTTTACAGAGGTGCAATAAAACATTGATTTCTTTATGCATTTTCACTTAGGATGCTGGTGTTCAGGTATTAATCTGATCCTCATTTTCATTTCCATAGCTGCAGAGAAACATTTTATCCTTTTAAAGGGGTGGACTAAGTGTTTCTCTCACCCTATTTTTTGATCTGGCCACTTGTGATTACCTCTGTAATCTTTTAACCTCCCAGTCTTCGCAGCACATCATGACCCAGGAGGTGGCATGTTCTCCTTTTATGTCAAGGTGATCCGCTTAGTGGATGAGGGGAAGGCTGTGGATGTTGTCTA
>VYZW01048815.1:0-20801 GCA_013401315.1 Balaeniceps rex | reverse complement strand
CCCAGTTGCTTGTAGAATATTTCATCCATCTCTTCTTCCGGTTTGGGTGGTCTATAACAGACTCCTACCATGATATCTGCCTTGTTGGCCTTCCCCCTGATTTTTACCCATAAACACTCAACTCTATCATCACCATCATTGAGCTCAAGACAATCAAAACACTCTCTAACATACAGGGCTACTCCACCACCTCTCCTTCCTTGCCTATCCCACCTGAAGAGTTTATAGTCATCCATGGCAGCACTCCGGTTATGGGAGTTGTCCCGCCATGTTTCTGTGATGGCAACTATGTCATAGTTTCCCTGCTGCACGATGGCTTCTAGTTCCTCCTGTTTGTTGCCCATGCTGCGTGCATTGGTATAGATGCACTTCAGTCAGGCTATTGGTCCCACCACTCTTCTGAGGGGAGAAGTCTTAATTCCTAAGTGACTATTCACAGTTGTTACTAACCCATCACTAACTTTTCTGTCTTTACTGCCACTTGGATTACTATCTGCCACTTCCTCTGAGGTGACAGATCAAAGGACCTCGCTAGCACACTGTCCCTCACGCATTGACGTGCCACCCCCAGGCTTATTTCTAGCAAGCCTGGTTTCATCCCCCTCCCCCTTCAAATCTAGTTTAAAGCTCTTTCAATGAGCCTTGTTAACTTCTTGGTAAGCATCCTTTTGCCCCTTAGAGATAGGTTTGCCCCATCTTTTGCCAGCAGGCCTGGTGTTGTGTAGACCAACCCATGGTCAAAAATCCCAAAATTCTGCTCGTCACACCAGGCTCGGAGCCAGGTATTTATTTGCTGGCTCGTGGACTGAAGTACTGCCATTCCCTGTATAGGTCACTCTTCCTTATTTGGTGTCATCTGCAAGTTTGCTGTGGTGGGGAGGTGCTTTCTGGGTCTCCATCTAAGACTGTTGATGAACATATTGAACAGCTTCAGCCCAGTATCACAGACCATTCTCATGCCTGGGCTTCAAGAGGCCACATTTCACCCTGTTACTCACATTGGAGGGTGCAGAACAGCAGCACAGCCTCACCATCCCCACCAATGCCCAGTTTTGCCAAACACAGCCCTCTCTTTCCCTGTTCCCCTCCTGCTCCTACCCAGTTCTCACCCTCTGCACATTCTTTCTCGTGAGGCAAGACTGAGTTTTGCATCCAGCCGTATTGAGTTTTCTGCTGAGACTACCATGAAAAGGACGTAGTGTGACGGTGAGGGTGGTCTTCTGCGAGAGGGACTTGAGTCTCGAGAAAAAGACCAACACTATTTGCCCCTAGACAGTAAGTGTTACTCAGCTGCTTTGCCTATCCATTCAAAAGACAGAAATTACCTCTCTTAAATAAAAATATTAGTGGCTTGTGCCTCTGTTTGATCTTCTATGTCAAAGTTGGTCTCATCAGTCCACAATAAGAAGTAATGCCAAATAGTAATGCACATACATTGAAATGGGGGACAGTGGTGTGGAGAACCATTTAGCCAACCTGGTAGACCTGCTATTCACTCTGCAGTATGATTATGAGCTGGAGAACACTGACGGATAAATACCTTAAAGTAGAGCTGCCTGCAGGCTATTTCCATTCTGCAGTTTGTACAGACAAGCCTGAGCTAGCTTTAGAATAGCCAGCTTGGATATTGCAAACATTGCAGTTGTGGGTGGATGCAGCTCGACGCAGATTAATCCCACAGATATTCTTTCATCTCCTGCACGGGTCTCTCAAGCCACACTGACTCCTCCACTGCCCCTGCTACACCTTCGGCAGTGCCTTGAGCAAAGCTGGCTGGTTGCTCTGTGGCTGCACAGCATGGAGGTGCCTCCTGCTTCTAAAGAGGAAGGATATGGTGTCCCCACAATGCAATTCAGCTTCCATTTTTGCCTGGAAGTGTGCTCTGTAGAGGCGGCCGTGAGGCAGCAACTTTGGCTGTGGGGGATATGAACAGCCGCCACTATTGACCTCACCAGCCTCATTGAAGATGTAGCTGGCTGGTCTGCACAGCTCCTTCCTGTTCCCTCCTTTTCACAATTCCTTTTTTAATCCTTTCTTGCAAACATCCTCGCTGTGAAGCTACCTTTCTTCCTGGTGCCACAGACATTTTTAACGTTGCTTATGCATATTGGTTTTTCATATTATTCACCTAGGAAGCAGAAGGATTAAAGGGACCGCTTTATTTACTGCTACCCAAATGCTCTACATCAGCGACAGCATCTTTATATATTCATACAGCTACTGTTTAACCACTTACAGACATAGAGTTCCTATACCCACCAGAATTGGGGTGTATTTTATAAGACAACTACTGCTGGCAGGACACCAATCCTGGCAAACCTTATGGTATCACGTTGTGGCAACAATTCATCATAAATATCCCTTTGTTATGAACCCATTTTGTTTTGAACTCAGTGTGTCACAACGCTGAAACAGTGCGATACGTGCTTTTCGGGAGCCGTGATGTGATGTGCATTTTTCCTCTTTTGTTTTCACCCTCCTGTTGTCCTACAGGGAAACACACAGCCATCAGCATCTGAAGGGATGGCCATAGTTATTTCTGATGTTGCAAAAGAACAGAAGAGAACATATTACCCCTTGTGATGTGAAAGGTATCTGAAGGGTATTTGTTCAACACATGAATTAAATTTCAGGACTTCAAAAATAAACACCAGTGGAAGTTTAAAAATATACTTTCCCAAGTGCTATTTTTACAGGGTTTTTATTTGCCGAAATACCTTTGTTTTTACAGGAGATGACATTTAGCTGTGATGGGAATACATTATATACTCTTTACTAGGTTATTCTAAAATTAATTAACTGCTTAGGTATAAGGCATTTATCTAATGGGCAGTCATGAAGGACCAGACTCTCTTACTGCAGCGTGTCTGCTTCATCTCAACAACATAAGAGCAGGGTCAGGACAATTCTCCACACAGCGGAAGCCTGCAGCCCTCAGCAGCCAAGGGCAGAGGTTGCCATTGCAGGAGCAATGCTTTGCTGGCATGTCCCAGCAGCTTTCGGCTGCGTGTGCTTTGGGGTCTTGGCAGCAGCATGCTGTGAGCTGCCTGGATTAACCACCACAGTGCGCATCCTTTCAGGGCACAGGGGATTTGTAGATACCACAAATGCCACTTGCTCACCCCATCCTGACACAGCAGGAAGGAAGGGGCATGACTGGTGGGGAGGAGGACCCATGACACCTCCTGCTGTTGTCCCAGGCTGGCAGATCTGGGCAGAGTGGGGACGGGCAGGTCAGGACCACAGCAGGGTTGCAGAGGTGTAAAGAGGGACAGACCTATTTGCACCTTCTTCTACACCATGAGAGTCATCTCCACCTCAGGATATGGCCCACGAACCTCACTCCTCCACCACAGGCATGGTCGTGAATGGATGTGGAGCTGGAAGAGATGAGCCTGGAATGGGAGCTGATGCAGCTGCAGCAGCCACAGCTCTCTGAGGCAGGGGTTCAGGGATCTGGCAACAAGGAGAAAACCCTGTCTTTTTGCACTGGTTCCTATAACCAGTGGAGCTACTGCTGCAAAAGACTATGTAGACCAACATCAATTTTTAAGCATCATTCAAATTCAAGTTCATGGCTAGACCAGCTACAAGCAGTGTAGCCTTTTTGCCTTCCTGCTGTTTGGGTCCTGAATCCCAGTTTGCAGCCTCAAAACAGACCTGGGCTTCATGCATGCTTTTTCTCCACCCTCCGCCCACCCTCTCTGCTGTTCCTGCATGCCAGGACAGCTGTCTGGCAGCTTCTCACCTTCTGCTTGCATGTGAATCCCTGGAGTCCTGTCCTCCAGCCTTGGGGTATGTGCAACGCACAGAGATATCAGGGGGTCTCCCATGGCAAAACCAGCACTCAGCTCTTCTCTTCCTACACCACACTCCTTTTCCCTTTGTAGGCTCATCTTCCTGTCTCACCCCATGACTTCCTTCTCCCACACGTCAGAGCAGCCCTGATGCCAGCAGTGGAACTGGTTGATACAGGTAAGTGGCAGGACAGATCTTTTCAGCCTGGATGGGAGATGGCAGCAGCAGCAAGGACATTTGTGGGATGAAACTTTGCTCGGGAGCAACTTGAAGCTCACCTCTGTGCTTGCTGGCTGGCGGGGAGAGCCTGGACTGACACAAAGCGGAGAGACCGGTGAGAGGAGACACCAGATCCTGTCCTTTGTTCTCTGTCCTGCAAGATGGCTAAATGCCAACTCTTAATTACGTTTCGGCATTTTCCCTTTTAATGTTAATGCCAGTGTTCATTAAAGACAGACAGTGTCACTCGATTTATCTGAGCCAAGATGGACAGTCATTCTGGAGGTAAATAGGTACAATCATTTTCATTTTACTGGATTTGCATTCACTTACACACTGTATTTATTTGGCCCTCTGCCTCTTAAAAATACACTTTGAGGACAGAAGAAAATTTTGTTTAGCAAATTACCTTTGAGTCACATTTTTTTTTTGGAGAAGCCAGGCATACAGATACCTTTCTGGACTTCTCTGTTGTGGGATCATGCACGAAATAATACAGTAAGTAATTTGATCCAGCAATTAAAAGCAAAGCATGAATTACACTAACAACTATCACAGAGAGAAAATTAATTCTCTCATAGCTACACTGGTACTGTAAATGAAGTATCACAGGTGATTATAAACAAATTGTGAAGAGCCAAGCCACCTCAGAAAAATGTGAGAACTTTGTAAACATTCTGACAAGCACAGATCTGCACTCCCGGTTTGGAGGGCCTGAGACCTTGCTTTACAGTTTAATCTACAGTCACTGGGAGCATCAGCAGGGGATCCTAGGACCACTGTGTGAACAGATTGCATCAGTATTCGTTTTTATCCACCACGCATGACTTTCTGTCAGCTTTTAAAAGCCTCCTAAAACGTGATGCTACATGGTACCAGTTAACGTTCCCTATTGCTTCTGAGGGTAACAATGAGGAGGAACCTCTCAAGTTAGCAGGTATGAGACCTCATTTCTGAAACTTTGACCCACGTTGACACCTGACTGCCTTTATGCCAATTCTGACATTCTCTGATAAAAAAAAAAAAATTGAAAAACAAATTAGAGGTTTTGCCCTGGGTGATTCCAAAATTAAATTTCTTGATGGGCTATAGTAGAGCAGGATGAGTTTTTTCCTTAACTTCAGAACACTAGATGGGAGAGGCCAATACCGGCATCACAGAGAGCCTGATGCTATCACAGACAGCCACATCATCAGATCCATTTCATTAACTCACAGTACAGAGAATACAAGAACTTCATTGACTGGGAAAATTTACTGGAGGGTGGTGAATGAAGAGATAATGAGGCCAAAATCATAATTCATGAACAAGTAACATTATTAAAAAAAGGCCAGATCTGCTTGTCTCTTGGTTAATGACATGCAAACTGGGCATATGTCATGTGCACGCTGCTTCTAACAGCTTACAAACCTCCTTCAGCATAAAGAAGTAAAGATCTGTTTTTGAAGCATGAAGACTGGGGATTTATTGTCACAGGAGCTTCCATATGTACAGCAGAGCAGAAACAAAGCAGCCTTTATGGTCATGGTCTTGTCATACAATGCATAAGTCTGACAGGTCTAGCAAGAATCATATGCCAGTCTCCCAGCAGTTTACAGATCACTGCCATAAAAGTGTGTTTCAGAGGTAGACAATAAGCACTGTCCTAGGAAAGTTGCTTTGAGAGTCATGAAATCAATCCTCATGTGAAGCAGGGAAGCTAGATGGTCAACCCATGCAGCCCAGTCATCCTGGTAGAGCAGATCAGGTTAATGTTTTGGGGAACACCTTGATGGCTGTCTGATGCGGCCCATAGTGCCTCTCAACATGCACTACACAGGACCCGCGTGTGCTTCCCCTTTGTGGCTGAAGGCAGAGTGAGGGTTTCCTTCACTGCATGTGTGCCCACCCTGCTGCTGAGCATGCACACGGTACGGCCACTTGTACTTCAGCTGACTAACTACACACTAAAGAATTTAGCCTTTATTCACAGCCTGGTTGGTGCTAGTTGAGTTTCCTCCCTTTTTGCCATTACTTTACTATTTTATTCTCATTATTTGGCCCTTATGTTTGGCATAATTTTTGGAACAGAGGTGTCCTTTACCTGTCAAAAGACAGGGCGATGCGTAATTAGGAAAGCTTTTCTTGTGGACCAAGTGGCTCAGTTGGATGCCAAGCTGAGAGCAGGAGTGGGTTCTGTCAGCAGGCTGCAGTGTGATTCAGTATCCCCTGCTACAGAACTGGGACAACGAGGTCTCCCTTTTTGGTGGAAATGCATGGCAAAGAGTTGAAGAAGATTCTGCAAAAATTGAGTGTTCTTATTCTAACTCATTAAAATGAAACCCGTACTTTGGGAAAAAAATCTGGGAGGAGAGCTGCCTTAATTTTCACAGGTTCACAGAACAGGAAGTATTTGTCACCCTGAATAGGCTGTGAAAAGTATTTTTAACATGTTTAATTACAATTGGGATTCCTGCAGCACAGCCGAATGCTAGAGGTGGCCAGCTCTCTGAAAAGTGATCATTACAACACCAGCAGAGTGGGAGCCCTGCGGGGGAAACTGTAAGCCAGTTTCCAGCTCTTTTATCATTAAGCCATCTTTAAAAGCTAAGATATCTGCTTCATTTTAAGTGGCTGAACATTAAGAATTTTCTTCAAAACAGCACTAAAAGCAGGAATAACTTGGTTTTTACAGTCAGCCCGATTGGCCTTCCACTTAGTGATGATAAGAACACCATTACCTTTGCCATAAGACGGTTATCACCATCCGACTGCGATTATGAACTGCGTAGATACACACGCACACACACACAAATTCTGCTTGCCCTGTTCAGGGTGAAAAGCGCTTCTTATCTTCCGAACTCTCAGAATGAGACACCAACAATTTTAACTCCTTTCCCTTCACAGAATAATAGCTGTGTACTGCCGGTGCGGGGTTTAAGACTGTGAAGGATTCATAAATTGTCATGGAAATACGTCCTTTTGGGATTCATCCCTGTACTCATTATGATTCTAAGATCTCCCTCCCAACCCCGCCAGGCCCATGACAAGAGCTTTAGTCTCCACATTGGCCCTTTCCTCACCATGGTGCTGCTGTCAAATACGATTGACAGAAGAAATGAAGGTCCATGCCTTACCATCCCGGCTGAGGGCTGTCGCCGCACAGCAGGGTGTGAAGCTGCCCAGCCATGGCCATTCCCGTGTCTCATGACTGGGAGTACATTCTGGGGGCATGTGAGGTCCTTCTGGTAAGCCCACCTCTGGAGTCAGGCAGGGATTCCTCAGCACGTACAGTGAGATCGTCATCACCATTGCAAGTTGGCTCAGGGGTCGGAAACAGTGTATATGCATACATCAGACTGACACTGATCATGGGTTAAGTAGTAAGAGAGAGGTTTACTTAGTGGCTGTATGGCCCTGTGCTATGCCATGTCCGGTAGCTCCGATGGTCTGCAGCAGCAGCAGCCCTGCAAGGTGCTGCACTTACTGCATAGGGACCCCAGTGTGCACTGGGACAAGGCAGAGATGTGTGACGCAGTGCTGCACTGTGTGGCAGAGCTGCACCTTGTGCCACGCTCTGCTAAAGCAGAGGGGGGTGTTTGCTGTGAAATAGCTTGAAGGCTGTTGCCTCGAGTTGCTCTGAGTGGGGATGCCGTGAGAGTGGAAGGAAGACGTTGGTGACCACAGATGTTTCTTTCACTGGAGAGCTAGGAAAATAGTTGCTGAACCCATGGACAAACTGACCATTTCCCCTGGGCCAATCCTACCTTTTGGTGGGGTGTAAGGCCACCTGGCAGCTTATCCCAAGTAAAAGGAGGTCATGGACATCCTATTCCAGTCTGCCACAAGCCACATTGAATTTTTGCCTTTGAGCTGGGGTACCAGCAGTACCCACAAGGTCAGCCTGGCACTCGTTTCCATCCCACCGCTTCTTCCCCAGGTTCAGTGTTTTCTTCATTGGTATCCACTATTATGGACTTACTTTCCTCTTCAGACAGACTTTTCCTTGTTTCAGCTTTAACAAGATTGCAAAGTATTAGGATTACTAAACATTGGACCAGATTCATAAGTCTTTAACATCTATTAATCCACCCTGTTTCTAAAAAGGGAACTACTGTACTACAATAACATGACCAGATCAGTATCTTTCTAGAACCTCCACAGCAGTTTTTGTTGCATACTTGTTTTCTACAGAAATGCAGTATATTAATTCAATAAGACCATGCCTCACAGTTATAAATTTGCCATTACAATTAATTCATCTTGCACCATCCTCTGTCCTCCTTACATTTTTATTATAAGAGTTAATACATTTTGCCATTTGCTATTCTGGTTACAATCATGAAGAAGTCGTGAGAATGAATACATTTTGTACCACTTTGTCCTCGTTATAATTTTAAGATGTTCTCAAGAACGGATTAATTCAATGCCACTTTTCACTCTTTATCCTGAGAAGGAGAATTTAAATAGTTATGAAACTCCAGAAGGCACTGTTCTCTAGCTATTTTGTTATCAGTCTAGAGATTTTATCAAGAAGAAAAATAATAATAAAATGTGTAATTCTGCTTGAGAGAGAATGCAGAGGGAATGAATAAAATGACACAGATGACCCAGTCCTTGTGACTGTCTCAAGGTCGTAATCTCAAGTCCTGTTCAGATGCCATAATTATAAAGATATAGTTTTAATTAATTCACTGTTTCCCAAGTGAAGTGAAAACAATTGTTTAAAAATTAACAGTAGAAATATTGAGTTCTGCCATTCATCTTCCTCAGAAACATTTGTCATCTTCTGTTCATTATGAAAACCTGAAACAAAAATAAAACAAAAGAAATAGAATATATTCAAAGAGCAGTAGATTGTGTTAGTAACTGATGTATACTTTATCATAAATTAGCAGGAAGACAAGTCCAGTGCAGTTGTCCTAGAGTTTGATCATATTCCCATTAAATTAAATAAAACCTTTACGGATTTTTATGGGTGTTGGATCAAACCTATGTTCATCATGTGGAAACCAAGTTCAAAGCAACTCAGAGGATTTTCCTGCACTGGTGGAGGGATCTCCGCCAGGCACTGATCATGGCTGTTGCTTCCCTGATACCTCTTTCTTTCAGACTCATAGAGTAACACTGTTTCAGGTTCTGATGGAGATTTGCTGGGTTTTGGAATCATTGCACTGGTATGGCTGAAGTTTAACAGGAGAATAGAGTTCATAGGCTTCCTAATGGGTGAAGCAGGCACTCTGGATACCCTAATGGCTTGGGACACTCCAGAGAAAACTCACATTATCATCATTAAAAAGCTCACTGAGCGTACTGCAACTCTGCAGTCCTCTCCTTTCTCAGTAGTGTGATCAGTAACACCAGCTCCTCAATGCCAGGTGAGATATAAAATTAAGAAAAATTCCTTTACATTAGGTGAAGAGACTGAAAATACTGTCAAATGGGGCTTGAAATTAATTTCCTAATAGTGTACATCAGCAATAATTCAGATCATCTTTATTCCAGGTCCACAACTGTAAAAACAGTAATTTCCTCCCCCATAATATGACATAAGGAGAGAAAGATGAATTACATGATATTGTACATCAGCAACTGCTATGTTGGCGGTGGCTATCTGATGGTCCTTCTCTGTCTGGGGTGCTACTCTCTACATCCCACTCTCTTAATCTTTTTTAAATTGGGACTATATTCTCACAGCACATAGCTATCCAAAGCATATGGTATTGCATGCTACAACACAACCTTCATCTCTGTCTTTTCTTGCCACATGGTGTCTACTACAAGTGCAGATTAGTTTCTACCTTACCTACGGGAGAAGAAGAGTGAGAAGAATAGTTGCTTGGTTGCTTCCAAGATGAAACTGGACAANGAAGTTTAACAGGAGAATAGAGTTCATAGGCTTCCTAATGGGTGAAGCAGGCACTCTGGATACCCTAATGGCTTGGGACACTCCAGAGAAAACTCACATTATCATCATTAAAAAGCTCACTGAGCGTACTGCAACTCTGCAGTCCTCTCCTTTCTCAGTAGTGTGATCAGTAACACCAGCTCCTCAATGCCAGGTGAGATATAAAATTAAGAAAAATTCCTTTACATTAGGTGAAGAGACTGAAAATACTGTCAAATGGGGCTTGAAATTAATTTCCTAATAGTGTACATCAGCAATAATTCAGATCATCTTTATTCCAGGTCCACAACTGTAAAAACAGTAATTTCCTCCCCCATAATATGACATAAGGAGAGAAAGATGAATTACATGATATTGTACATCAGCAACTGCTATGTTGGCGGTGGCTATCTGATGGTCCTTCTCTGTCTGGGGTGCTACTCTCTACATCCCACTCTCTTAATCTTTTTTAAATTGGGACTATATTCTCACAGCACATAGCTATCCAAAGCATATGGTATTGCATGCTACAACACAACCTTCATCTCTGTCTTTTCTTGCCACATGGTGTCTACTACAAGTGCAGATTAGTTTCTACCTTACCTACGGGAGAAGAAGAGTGAGAAGAATAGTTGCTTGGTTGCTTCCAAGATGAAACTGGACAAGAGCTCCAAGTTTTGGTGCTTCGGGCTTTGGAAATTAGTCCTTTCCCCTCAAAACTCCAACTCAGATATGGATGACCTCAAGAACAAGGGGAATTTTTTGCTGCCTGCAGACTGCTTCTTTTGATCTGCTGTATTAAATAAGCCTGTGATCCTGACTCTGACTGGATATACATGGTTGGCACCTTTTTAGCAGCCTATTATTGAACTAAAAATTAACTTCTTTTCATGTACTCCTCCAAGCATCCCCTTTGCACCAAGAGAGGGACTTTTTTTTGGACAGACAGGAGATGCATCTCCTGTGGACAGGGCTGCTCTTCATCTCCTCTGTGGCTGGCTCAAGGCCTTTGGCTGGCCTGATGCTCCATAAACTCTGAATCCACTTGTAAAATTAATGAAATAAATGTCTCTTTCCATGTAGATAGCATCAAATCCCTTACTTTTAACCTTTCAAACTATTAGAAAGTGTTACAGGGTTTCTAATGAGCAGCATTTACCATTTTAAATTGTTACAGCCTGAAATTGCACCTGGTTTCCTGCTACACAATTTGAAAGATTTATTGGCCCGGATTTTCAGTGGTCTCTGGTTAAAAGGGAGAGTGGAGAGGGGGAACTACTCAAGAAAAATAACCAGGCATTGTCAGGGCCAGCAGTGCATGTCAGCCCTTACTGTGCCTGCCCATCCCATCTCTGGTCCAGCCCCATCACCAAGGAGATGCCTGATGCCTGGGGCTGGCAGTGCACCCTGAGCAGCCAGAGATGTCCAGTGCAGCCCTTTTGCCCCCAGGATTCAATATGCTGTATGTGCTGGGCTGACAGCTAAGAGTGTGCCAAAGGCTTTGCAGGAACAGGACTTTGTCATTGCCAATGGATGGGAAAATGTTTAAAATGAGCAAACATGCTCCATTTAATTTTGCATGCTTGCTTGCTTTGATGGAAATCTTAATTTTTCTTAGATTTGTTCTATAGACATTCACGGAAGGCATTTTGGGTCAGCACATAATTTATAAAGAACAAATGTGGCATGAAAATACAAGGAAGTGATCCCTTTTGATCTTCGAGCATAAATAACATCCCAGCTTTGTACTACAGGGTCTTGACTCTTGCACAGCCTGCTGCACCCAGGGACTCTCTCCATCCTCTGACCCTATACGTGAGTACGGGGAGTTTGTCATGAACAGTCACATCCTCACTGCTTGGTCTTGCTGCTTGCCTTTTCCCCTGTGTTCTGTTCAGCTGACTCTTGGTTTTGGTTGGTTCTTAATAAACATTTATTATTAAAAATATATATTAGACTTCATTAAAGGTGGCAGTGATAGGAGCTATGAGAAAATTAAATGTACTTCCAAACCATCCATGAAGCTAATAAGATCCTAAGACAGAGCTAAAGATATGGCTCAAAGCAAGAAATATGAAAGTTCAGTTAGTTAGGTTAAAAACATAATACAGCTTTGGCTATTTGTCTGTCTACATTTGTAGACAGGAAGAAAGGAGCAAACACTGCCTTGCTCTCTCAACTGTTATTGCATTTGTATTCCATACTGGGGTTGGCCTGACACTGGTACTATTTTCTCTCAATATACATGATTATGGTTGCCCAAGTGATTATTCACATGTAGACTATACTGCTGTCTGCATTAAGTCCTACTTTTAATTGATTTTTCAAACCAAAAAGATTACTTGATCAGGAAAACGGGCATGGAAAAAGAGATTTCAACGCATAATTTTCATTCATATTTAACATAAGTTTCATGTTGCAACTATTTATTTCAACCTTTCCAAAACCTCTGTAGTTCTTTTCCTAATCTGAAAATCTTGCCTAAGATGAATCCTGGGAAATCAGTTGGTTTAATTACAGAAGCCTGGTATGCTCACAATTAAGTCCTCTCATAAGTTCCTTTATATTCTGTCTATACATATTTTAATAAGGTTTTTGTTAGTGACAGGATCCTTCTCTGTCTTCAGCTTAGTCTTTAGCAGATCCTTTGGGGGGCCATAAAAAGGAAAGAGATGTTCCCAGAGCACGAGGTAAAGTTTCATGATGTCGTGGTTTAGCCCCACTCGGCAACTAAGCACCACGCAGCCGCTCGCTCACCCTCCCCCTCCCCGGTGGGATGGGGGAGAGAATCGGAAGGGCAAGAGTAAGAAAACCCACGGGTTGAGATAAGAACAGTTTAATAATTGAAATAAAATAATAATAATAGTAATAATAATAATGATAATAATAATAATAATAATTGTAATGAAAAGGAGAACGAGAGAGACAAACAAAACCCAGGGAAAAGAAAACAAGTGATGCAACCGCTCACCACCCGCCGACCGACACCCAGCCAGTCCCCGAGCAGCGATCGCTGCCCCCCGGCTAACTCCCCTCGGTTTATATACTGAGCATGACGTCATATGGTATGGAATAGCCCTTTGGTCGATTTGGATCAACTATCTTGGGCCGTGCCCCCTCCCAACTTCTTGTGCACCTGGCAGAGCATGGGAAGCTGAAAAAGAAAGTCCTTGACTAGTCTAAGCATTACTTAGCAACAACTAAAACATCAGTGTGTTATCAGCATTCTTCTCATGCTAAATCCAAAACACAGCACTATGCTAGCTACTAGGAAGAAAAGTAACTCTAACTCAGCTGAAACCAGGACACATGAACCTCCTCTATCCCAGGTGCTTGTATCAGCCACATCACGATTCAGTCGTGTAAACGCAGTCACACAGTGTGATTGACAACCTGGATCAATCACGCTCATCATCGTCACAAGGTGATGGAGTTGCCCAAGATGGCTGAAAAGATGCCTGTGCCTGGGAGAAAATTATTTGAAAGTGACTGGGTCTGCATATCTTTGGGAAGACAGGCCTCCCCTCGCAGGGCCGGCTGGCGCATCCAACACAAGAGTTTTGTTACAGGGCCTGTAATTAGCAACTAATAAAATCCTCCCCCATCCCCAGCCTCCCTGTAGGCCAGCAGCAGGTGCTCCTATTTTCAGATGTATGCGAAATATCTGCCAAATCATTTGGCACATTTCAACTAGAAATGTGCCAAATTACCTGTCATAGCTCAACTGCCTTTTTAAAAGAAAGATAAATGCTCCTGCTGCTCAATTTCTGTGGAACAAGAGTGCCCTCCCGTGGAACCGGGCTGCCGGCGGGGCCCCACGCCGGCCCCTCCCGCCCCTCCCGGGGGTCCGCCGGCACCGAGCCCCGCGGGTGTCCGCTCCGTGGGACGGGGCTGCAGCGCGGGCAGACCCGGGAGGTCCCTCCGTGAGCAGTGCTCTGTGCTTGCGGTACGAGCAAAGCCTTTTTGACGCTAGGTCAAAACATCGGGGTTTCACTTAGGGCTCCAGCTAAAGAAATAAGCCAGCCTCAGAAAGCGCTGGTGCGACTGGGCAGGCCAGTGGGTCGCTACTGGCGGACTGGGCTTTGCCTTCCAGCCCTGTGCAGCAGCAAGGACCAGCGAGCAGGGCAGAGCATTCCGAGGGGAGCTCTACACGGCCATGGCTCAGGAAGGACACCACGATGGGAGGAAAACTAATGAAATCTCAGGACCAGAAAAATGCCCGATCTCAGCAGAAAGCGTCTGGGAGTGGAATGAAGTTTCTGGAGGACAGAAGAAGGGGGAGGTGTTTTACTGTTAACAACAGCTGATGATGACTGATGAAATTCTCTTTCATCTGCTGTTTGAGACCTCATTCTTGGATTTTTCCGTTGTTTTTTTTTTTTTCTCTTTTATCATGATCTCGGGCTCTCTCTTTGGAGATTTTAATTATCTTACCATGTGCTCCTTCAGTATGAATAAATTATTATTTTATTTATAGCCATCCTTATAAAAGATACTTCGAAACCTGAGCTATCAGAAACTTAACAGCTCCAAGCCTCATTGCAGCCAGTAACACTTGACAGCGTCCTTGCTGCCCTCCCTTCCTCCCATTAAAACATAGATCCTCACATGATCAGACTGCGGGGGTAATAGCAAGGCAGGGCTGATCTAAACCTTGTGTCTCTGAAAAAGTCATCACACCATGTCCCAAAGCTTTGGCTTTTCAAACACATCTGAGTAAAGGAGCAGCCCCCCATGGTAATCTTGTAATTACGCACAGCTCAGCTATTGCAAAGCAGAGTGCAGCCTGAGCTCACTTATCGACTTTTCACTTATCTGAGATGATTATTTTAAATACAGTAAAAGTCCCTAATAAAAAAAGGAAGCCATTTAATCCAGCCCTGTGACTGCACCAAGCAGGACTCTGGTCTGCACAGGCTCTTCTGCTTCAGCCATCAGCAAAGTCACTGAGCACCTTCTGGTCACGCATGAAGCAAAGTGACCAGCATCTGTCCTGTTTGCTTTCTATTCTTGTACCGGGGGGAGAAGCATTTCTGTGACTTTGTGCCACTGGCTCCTTGCTGAGCCATGTAGCAGTTTCTCAGCCTGATGCCTTCTCATGTCTTCATTTCTAATAGACAATTACTAACCACCTCGGAGTGTGGTTGACTTTACATACCTGCCATGCAAAGCTAACATCTACTATCACTACCACCATCCCAGCAGCTTACCTTTCCATGGCACCTGTCAAAGCAAAGCAAGTCAGTGAAAGAGAGCTGAAATGCCACCTCCTTGGGGTTGAAGAGTGGCTGACACCACACCGCATGCTACGTGACTGGGGGAGAAATAACATTTGGACAAGGACACAGGGACCAATTCCCCAAAGAAAAACATCTAGCGTGTGCACTAGGAAGACTAGAGAACGCAGAAAAGTCTCTTCCCAACGATGCTATCACAGTGTGCGGTGTGGAGCTTACTTGCTTTGGGAGGTGATGTTCTGGAATGCCCTTACAGAGAAACCACATTCTCTGGGCTTTGGTATAAAGACACAGCTTTTTGCTATCTTCCCATGCTGCCAGCTCTACTGTTGGTCAGGTGGAAGGCACAGCGAGCAGGCAGGGAGTGGCTGTGTCCGGGTGTGTCCATGTGCGTGCAAGTTTGTGCATGTGTTCATGTGTGTGTGTGCACGTGGGGGGCATTCACAGGCTGTGGGGGATCTCCAGTTGCTTTTAGCAGATACATCCACAGCCACGATTCAGCACTTGGCAGCCTGTGAAACCACTTCTTGTGCTCACTTGCTCTCTGTACTGAAATACTCTCTCTTTCCAGTCTTACGACATTTACCATGCTATCTAAGTGCACCCTGTGACTAAAGTGATGACAGTATTTTCCCTGTGTGCCCACCCTGCCTTCAGGAGGAAGCTGCGGGGCAGCTGAGAGCAGCGCGGTGAGGATGAAGGTGCAGCCACGGGAGAACCTGCACAACAGTCACCTTGAGCTCTGAATCACACGAGGTTTGTAGTTATTTCTCTTGGCTGTGACATGCAATGGTGCAACTGTTTTGGCTTTGTACATCAAGGCAGGAGCAGAAGTGGGAAGGACCTCGCTGTGGGAGACCTTAACCACAATTCATGCCATCTTTGAGGCTAGTAGGCCAGTCAGTGCTTGAGTTCATTCGCTTTGCAAGCAGAACTTGAGGCTCAGAGTGCCTTGAGACACACAGACCAAGACAAAATGGCTGGCCTTGGCCCAAACCATGCCTGCAAAGGATGGCACTTTTCCTTCTGATTTTTTCCCCCTTGGGTGGGAATACCTATGCGGGGAAGGCTCACAGTGACACCTGCAGCAGGCACTCATTCAGCAATTTGATTTTCTGCATGGCATGCCACGGACTTGCAGCGGGGTAAGTGACAATTTCCACTGCAAGTTATTAAATAATAATAGGTGCAACATGGTCCCCAGGCACTCGAGCAGGTGCAGCACCAACAAGGCCCTCTCTCTCCCTGTGCTCCAAGGATATCTGCTGCAGAGGGAGCTCTGGCAGGAAAAAATGAGCAGCAATAAAAGGCAGGCAACTGTCATGTGTGAGACAAGATGGTGATTTTGTCACTGAAACAGCAAGGACAGTGCTTGAATAGTTCTGGCTTCAGCCCTCAATTAATGAAAAGAGGGAGGAAACGGCACAGCAGGACTGTAGCACCGAAGTGGAAGATGACTAAATGTTATGCTTCAGCTGAATGCATGTAATTGCTTCCTATGCTCCCTTCTCCCTCCAACCTTGTCCTCCTCTTCCCTCTCTCCTCCCAGCTCGGAAGCAAGGCTGGGAAGGCAGGGAGTGCACACACTCCTCCCATTTGTACAAATAAGAGCAAAATATGAGGTGTCTAGATGGGGTTTTCCACACCTCAAGTGAAGGGTTGGCAGTGGTTTGCCTCACCTAAGAGCTGGTGCCGGTAGTTAACGAGGCTGCTCACCGTGGGCAAAGTCATGGGGCTGGCAGCAGAAGGGAACAAGGGCTGTTCTTCCACTTCTCTTGCACTGAGCAATGCAGTGAAGACATCAATGGTCCCTGCTGATGTGAATGACGTTCATTATTTTTAAAAACTGGAGCTGAATTTCTTACACACACACACACACGCTTGCTGGCTCTGGCTCTGTCCTGAAACACTTGGCACATTTTCAGCTCCTACCCGTCCTGGAAAATGCACATAAAGAAAACAGTAAGGCCAACATTTGCACACTTCAGTGTCAGTGACACAGAGAAAAAGCAGAATCAGGGAATACATGCAGTTCAAAGTGAGCTTTGGTAGCATATGGATATTAGACTGTCCAGGATGGCCACAACCACTGACGACAAACATGTTTTTAGAGAATGCTAAACCGTGCTTTCCAGGCCTGACTGCTAGAAAGCAGTAACTCTCATCTCACACACAGAACCCACAGGTAAAAGATTCCTACTGCCTCTCCTGAAAATCTGATATCAGCCATAATTAAAGATGGAGCCTGAGCCTAGATGGGCCTTGAGTCTGATTGAATGTGGCAGCTCCTCGTCCAGCAATGCCAGATCTTCCAGGTCTCTGGAGGCAGAGAAGATGAAATAGAAAAATGTAGATGCAAATATCAGAGCAGCCTTTAGGCAGCAAGGTGGGGCCAGACATCGGTAACTAGAAATGGTAGCCACAAATGTCCTGACTGCAGTGAGAACACACACAGCCACCAGCTGAGGGTTTCCACCTCCCTGCATCCATCAGGTGCTCCACAAGCCTGCACCATAGGGAATAACCCCTCCAACACACTGAAGGTCCCCACAGCTGCCGTGGTGGTGGATGGGAGCCATCAACTCTACAAAACTTTGACACTGGAGCCATTTAGCTGCAAAGCCGGGCAGCTTCTAGGAGTTTTACACTCCATTTGGCCTAAATGGGAATGATCCCCTTTGCTCCTGCATGGTGGGATGGCCAGGACGGAGCAAGAAAGCCGTGGCACAGCTGGAAAGGCAGCTCCCGTCAAAGCCCATTGCTCTCGCTCCCCTCCCCGTGGGAACTGGGCTTTTCTTTTGTGCAGCACAGTGCTACCGAATGTAGACAGGTCAAATTCAGTGTAAATCTGTTCCATCATTTGGGGATAACTTTTTCAGCCCCTTTTTTGGTACCAGACACACGAGGTAATCCAATTACCTGTGAATAGATTTGTGGTACCCAGAGCTATTTCAATACTGATGTGCCTCTGTTCCTTCCTGCAAAACATGTCAAAGCAATTTATCTACACATTTGAATAAGTCATCTATGCAATCACTCTCCTTCGGGGAGAAATTTAATTTCTTCCGCAGAAGGTTTGCTGTTGCTATACAGGCATGCGTAAGTCACAGTTAATTGCATAGCTATTCCTGAACTTTTCTTTTTAAAGCTAGAGAAGTCATCAGAAAATATCCCTTGATTCCCTAACTGGAACCAAGATTTGGTAAACACGGATATTAAAATTAAACCATTAAAGAAGACTTCTTCAAAGCATTCGTATCTTTAAAGAGGGATGTTTCTCCTACGAGTTGTCTATTCCCTGCTCTTGCACAGCTGAAGGGCTCTCATTAGGACTACCTTTGTGGAAGTCACATTAAGCAGAGCTCCTACCCTTCCCTCTTGTCTGCACAAGGCTTTGCTTGGAGGAGCAAGCAGAACAAGCGCATTGCTCTGCAGGGGAATTATATAAATATGGAGACCACCTCAGTGCAAGAACAGCAATTAAAACAACAGGTTCACACAGCACGTGCTGCCTCTGCGGAAGGGAAGGAAAGGTGCTGGGTTCCTGACCTTGCTGAGCAAGTTCACAGTTACAACCCAGCTGCAGGCTGACAGCAGGTAAAATGTGATGTCAGCAGGTCTTAAAAAACAAACTGGAGGAGCTTAATGGGATGTGGACTAGGGCACGGGGCTATGAGAAATGGCTTCCCCCGCTGCTCCCCGCAGAATGATGTCTCCCGAGGGGAATCTGGAAAGAGGTGGGTCTCAAAGTCTCTCTGGCGGCTGGACAGAAAGGGTCAGAGCAGTGAAGAAACACACCCCCTAAAGCAAAAGGAGGAATTAATGATTGTAGTTCCTGTGCAGCTAAGTTTGATTATTAACTATAATAATTACTGCACTATACCTGTTTTTTCCAGTCTGGTCATGGCCTCACTTCCCTGATTGAGGGGCTGATCTTGTAGTCATTGCTCAGGCTTAGCACTGACTGCCACAACCCCTCTTTCTTCCCAGCTACTCAGCTGTCCCCCAGTGCAGTTTTCTGCCAGGCACCATGTCTGGCTTGAGCAAGCAACATCTCCAATAACCGACATCAGCATCCATCTAGGGTTGCTGAGAGCTGGGGTACCCTGTTGGATGGGCTGCGACAGACCAGGGCTGGGCTGGATTGGGGAAACATGGCAGTATCAATCAGTTGTAAGCAGATGTGGCAAGACAGGACTCTCTGGGGTATAAGTCACTCAGATGTCTTCCTAACCCTGAGATCGGTGTGCACAGGCAGCTCTTCTGTGTTTCCTTCTCTGCCTGGGAAGGGTATAAAAGTCTCTTCTTGTCATACCACTAGGGAGATGGGTGTAGTGACATGATGCGGGACCCACTGCTCTGGCTCCCCATCACAAAAGCATACTCCTATTACACTTTAGAGCAGTCTTTTGGCTTAGGATTTGCTGGGCTGCCCCACAAACTGGTTGCCCTGTATTCCAGACCCTGGGCCATAGATCATTTCAGCTGGTACCCAATGTCCTGCAATGAGCAGGGACATCTTCAACTACATCAGGTTGCTCAGAGCCCCGTCCAATCTGACCTTGAATGTTTCCAGGGATGGGGCATCTAACAGCTCTCTGGGCGACCTGTTCCACTGTTTCACCACCCTCATTGTAAAAAATTTCTTCCTCATATCTAGTCTGAATCAACCTTCTTTTAGTTGCAAACCATTACCCTTTGTCCTATTGCAACAGGCCCTACTAAAAAGTTTGGGGTAAAGAGATCGTACCACCAGCCCATAATTTCATTTTCCTTTATACAGATACCTCTTTAAACAATATCCTCTGATGCAAAGGCATGAGTAAGCCACCTCCAGCAGGCTCTCTGAAGAGGTAATCCATCAGAGGCATGGAGACCACCCCAGCTTTTCCCCAGAGGTGTGACAGAATTAGGTTCCTACAAGCTCCCTCCAGCCAGTAGCTGCATGCCTTGCCCTTACCGCCACGGCACTCCGACTTGTTCCAGCCCGCCAAGGCTGCTGGCTGTTGCATATGACATCAGTCACTGGAGCTCACTTCTGTCCATCAGCACCTGCTTGAGTCACGTATCATCTGTATGGTCTTTCTTGTACATGTGATGGTGTACAGAGACATTAAGCTCCTGCTCTGGCAGCTGCTCTTTCCACACCCAAAGGAAAAATGAGAGGAGGAAGAAAAGTGCAAAGCCCACATCCATTGGCAGCTGTTGGCAGAATTTCAGCCTCAATGTTTATCATGGCATGGGGGCAGGGATCAACATGGGCCTCACTTTCTCACTTCATCAATCTGCATCCCCAAGAGACGAAAACAAGGGACTGACCCCTGCAAGGTACGTTCCTCCTTGGGCCTCCCTGCTTTCCTTTGTGCTAAATTGGTGCCACTCCAGTGTACAGCCCCGCATTCACTTGCAGTTCAGGGACACTGTAATGATATGAATACATCTAGAGGAGGACAACAAAGCTGGTGAAAGGGCTGGAAGGCTTGTCCTTGAGGAGTGGCTAAGGACTCTGGGCTTGTCTAGTTTGGAGAGGAGGAGGCTGAGGGGAGACCTCATTGCTCTCTACAGCTTCCTGAGGAGGGGACATGGAGAGGGAGGTGCTGAGCTCTTCTCCCTGGTGCCCAGTGATAGGGTGCATGGGAACTGTTCAAAGCTGTGCCAGGGGAGGTTTAGACTGGACATTA
>VYZW01048814.1:81108-96983 GCA_013401315.1 Balaeniceps rex | reverse complement strand
CGGGAGGAGGGAGCCGGCGCGGCCAGCGAGGCGCGGGGGGCTCGGCTCCCCCGCCACCTGACAGCCTCCCGAGGAAACCGGAGAAGGTCCTTCACCGAGTCCTCTGCCAGGCTCCCCGCCGCCACCGGGCGACAGGACGCCCGCCCTCCCCGTCGGGCTGCCGCCGCAGGCGGCCGGGCACGCGTGGCACCCGCCCCACGCTGCCCGCCTGACCCCTAAGCAATCCCCCTACCCCCGCAGCGAGACCCCCACCCTCCCGGGCGGGAGCTGCGGGGCGGCAGGCGGGCACCTTGGGGTGCAGGACGGGTTTGTTCTGGGGGGCGTCACAGCTCCCGGGGTGGTGGGGTGCCCTCCCGCAGCCCCACGGTTTGGGGCCACGCGGGGAAGCGGGGGAGAGCGGCAGCCCCGGTCCTTCGTGAGTGTCAGAGCATCCCCCAAGGGGAGCTGTGCACAGGGAGGCTGCAGATGGGTGAAGTGGGGGGCTACTGGGGCACCCCCAGAGATGCATCCTCCCCAGAGCCACGATGATTTTTAGCAAGCCACTGGCCAGCTCCTTGTTTGGGCTTCAAAGCCTGGACCTCTCTGGGTGATGTGCACCCACTGCTCTGCTCTCTGGCCAGTGCCACCCATAAAGATGGTATTAATCCTCACTGCCAGGTCCTCTCCCCAGAAGAGCGGGATTTGCTTTCCCTGCTCTGGGGCTGTTGCGGCAAGAGCAGGGTGGGGGAAACTGAGGCACCATTGAGCCCCTCGCCCAGCACTGGCATGTTGTGCAACCTGGGTCGAGGGTGGCTGGGGAGAGGGGCAGCGACACGTGGGAGCTGTAGGTGCAGCCTCGTCCTCTCCGGACAGTCCTGCATCCTGCCCCAGGGAAGGGCAGCAAATCCAGCATCACCACTATCTCCTTGGGCAAATCATTCCCTCCATGCTCTGGGAGAGGGAGGCTGGATACTGCCTCATCCTGCCTTGCCCTGTCGGTACCCTAACCTGGGGATGGGGCTGCCTCCAGGCTGCATAATGCCGGCACGGGAGACCCCAGCTCCCAGGCAAGCGGTGATACAAAAAGACATTGTAATGATGGAGGTAGATTAAACGTGCCAGGGAGGCTCAGATCCTTCCGATAGGTGCCTCTTTTGGGCCAGTGCTGAAGCCATGTGGACAGCCTGTCCCCAGGACCCAACCCTTACCTGCCCCACCACGGGCGGCAGGCTGAGGGTCTCACACCAACGTGGAGCTCCTGCAGAGACAACCACCCCAGCTGGGGACTTGGGCAGCCTCCTGTGGGCATGTGGGGCTGGGGCTGGCCATTGCAAGCTGCTGGGGTGGGAGAGTGCCATACCATGTGCCGCACAGGGGATGAAACACACCGTTATCATCCCTGCACATCACAGCAATGCTGTGTTTTGGGCCAGAGCTTTGCACAAACAGCATCCTCCCCCCAGCGAGGGTGAAATGTTGCCATGTTTTGCTGCAGGAGGGATTTAGGGGATAAAATATCCTCTCCCTGGTCCCCAAACCTGGGCCCTGCAGGCCCCCGGCCGCTTCCCATCTGGAGGCTGGCAAAAGCCAAAGACATTGAAAACATGGATAAGGAGAGCAGCTGGAGCCCAGGACACGTCCGATTGGCCCCAAGTGCCGCAACCTAATAGAAATCCATTAGGTAAGGTAGCTTGCAGCCTCCAGAGCTTCCCGAAAGAGATAAAAAGCCAGTGAGGCGTAAGAAAACCGCGTGTCTCCAAAAGCCATGCTTTCCTCGAATCTCGGAGGGGCTCTCTGATGAAAGGCCCCATCGGCTGAAGTTGCAGACATGGGGGTCGTTAGCACTAATAGCCAACAGCAGCGTTGGCCTTGAGAGGAGCTGTGCAAGCAAAGTTTGCTGGCTGCCCAGGTAATGCCAGCAATCATTTCCTAGGTGCCGGGCGATCGCTCCCGACATGCGTGCGAGCAGAGCTGCCCCGGGGGCCCGGAGGCTTTAGCAGTCTGTTAGCAGGCAGAGTGAAAAACTGGCCAAAATCGGGGAGTTTGCTGGAAAATATTTGCCTGGCGTGACCTGGGAGAAAGGGAACGGTTTTAAGGGAGAGAGGATGTTCACTGAGTGTGAAGCAGCCGATTTAAAGGGTCTCTGGGAGTGAGAGGGAGGGAGGGAGGGAGAGCCACTTGCAGGCATTAGCTGCGTGCATCAACCCAGAAGGAAACCAAACCCAAGGGCATGGTGTGGAGGAGCGACCCCCCGGCATGTCCCCAGCACGCAGGGCAAGACCCTGCAGGGGCTGGCTCTGTGCGGTGCTGGCACCGGGGGCTGCAGCCCGCAGCCCCGCTGAGCCGTCAGCTCATCTTTGTCAAATAAGCAACCCGGCCACTAGCTGCATCCCAAAAGGGAGAGGGCTGCTGGAGGGAAATCCTACAGCCCAGCACCCACGCTTCTCACATCCCTGGGAATCAACAGCAGGACCTGTAGGAAAATTCAGGTCAGCAGGGACCTCTGGAGAAAAAGCAAAGGATGTGCTTTCAACATCTGCAGGCACTTCTGGGGATGGGGATTTAAGAGAGGAGCTCTGGTAGGCTTTGGCCACGAGTCTTGGAGGATCCCACGGAAATATCCCCTGCGGTGACAACACCACCCAGACTACAGAAGGGTGTCTCTGTGCCTGCAGAAATAGGATATGGGTGGTTCAACACCAAGCGGGGAGGGATACGCTGAGTGCTGACACTATAAACAGATTGTTTCTGGCAGGGCATGGCGATCTGGAGGAGATCCTCTCTGTCGCAGCCAGAGAGCCCGACAGACCCAGATCCCCACCGACCGTGGGGGTGCAAGCCAGGAAGAGCTGCCAGGCCCCTGCCCGAGGAGGAGGAGGAGGAAGGAGCCATCACCATCACCAACGGGAAGCGACGGTGGATGGTCAGAGCCCTAAAGCTATCCAGGGAGCCCCTCCTAGAGCTGGAGAATCAGAGCCATTTGCCAAAAAAAGTGATTTTTGCCATGCAGGACCGAGCTGGCCCTGGGCCAAGGGGTGAACCGAGGAAAAGATGCTGCTGTGGGGTGGATGCTCCACACAGAGGGGCTGTGCTAGGGCAGGAGGGCTCCTGCCAGCCAGCACCTCCTGCCTGTGTGCCGAGGAGCGCTGCTGGGGTGGGTTTTGCCGCTTGCAAATCAGCAGCTAACGCCTGTCATCGTCAGCTGGGAAGAGCTGAAGGTGAAGGAAGGCTGTCAGGAAGAGCTTCCAGCACGCACTGCAACGCTGTCCCCTGCCTGGAGGCAGAGCAGAGGCAGAGCTCCTGCCACTGTCCCTGGGGGTACATGGGGTGCTGGCGTCCCCTGTGCCTCCCGCTACCCCACAGGACACCCTGGAGAAACCACCTCCCCTCCAAAACTTTGGCTACTGAAGCTGGTGCTGTTCCAGCCAGGGGTAAAGCCAGGGAAGAGGCTCTCCTTGCGTTTCACATTCACTATGAGGGAAATTTCTTTGGCCATCAGCATCCCGCTGGGAAGCCCTGAGTTTTCCTGGACCTGCTGTTTGGAACTGGGATAAGGGGTCCCCGGGGTTGGGTGCTGGGCTAACGTGCAGTAAGATGCTGCTCCCCTCCGCATGTCCTCATGGGCTCAACAAGTGAGGGAGCCCAAAGGAGAGCTTGGGCTTCTGCTGTCGGTGATGGAGAGCGAAAACAGGGGCAAGTTAAATGAACTATGGGGGCACAGGGACATGGTGGCAGAGCCTGGAGCAGCCCGCAGCCACCCTATTTCCAGCCCAACGTGCACAAGGGTTTTATTCCCCCGTCTGTGCTTTATGCTCTGGCTGTAAAACAGCTGTAAAAGAGCAACCATGCCTCATAACGGCTTATAGAAAACACAGAGGCATATGTGCCTTTACCATTACGATCATAATTGCAAACATTCAAAGGCGAGATTTGCAAGCTCCCAGCTTCCCAAAGGCGGGTGGATTCGAACCCAAATGACATCCAGAGGAATCAGGAGAATATCTGCTCAAAGCAAGGGCTTATTTTTCATTTACACCGCGGTATTGGCGAGCAGGATCCGGGCTGGCAGCCTGAGCTCCCCCAGCTGCTGCTGTTAGAGGGCAGCCGTGCCCCCGGACACAGCCATGGAGATCCCCAAGCATCGGCTGCCACCCCCCAGGGTGCTGGGGTGCTGGCTGCATATGGACTTTGCATATAGGATTAATCCCAGAGACTTTGCTGGTGGCAGGGGCTGCAGTGGCAAACGCTCCCCCTGCACAGGCACTCAGTACCCAGCAGCTCGCTGGCCCCAGGGGCTTTGCTTGAGCTACCTGGAGAGCAGCCTGGATGGGTGCGGGGTCTTTGCAGCCACCTTTACACTCATCTGAGCTTCAGGGCGGCTGGCGGGACATTGGACTCAAAACCGTCCCCTCACTAGTGCCTGCGAGCGGAGCGGGAACAGTGCAGCCCCAAATCTCCCTTCCACACTGGGCTTGTGTGGCCGGTCCCTGCCGCTATCCTGGGGGCAGCCAGAGCATCCTCTGCTTTCCTGTTTAAAACAAGTTTCCACCAGATTTTTCGAGCATTAAAAGGCCGTATAAGCACACCTGGAGGTGGTGGTGCACAGCCTGGGTTACCTGGCAGTGCCGCAGCATCCCTGGCTGCGCTCCCCCTCCCCACGCCCTCCTCCCCCGGCCGCTCTCACCCCTGACCACCCCTCATGCCAGGCACTGATTCAAACCGCAATCATTTAGGGCAAAACACACACAAAAGGAGAAGGGGTGAGAGCAGCCGTCCCCATGCGAGGCACCCCTGGGGCTGGGGGAGGCTGCGGTGTGTGAAGGGAGACCCATTGCAGAGCGGGCAGGAGGCAGCGGGGCCAGTCCCAGGCTACTTTTGCCAACTGTGGGGCAATAAAAACCAGGCTGTGGCAGCAAAAGGGACCCAACGCTTTCCCCCCCCGTGCTTCAGGACCCGAGATGGCTGTGGCGGCAGAGTGAGCTGTTGGCGTTTGCCGGGGGGGGCGGATTTAGGGCGCCTGTTCTGGCGGCCGAGGCAGGGTTGGTGGGAGGAGGCCATATGGCCGGGAGCAGCGTGCAGCGTGCCGTCCCGGCGGCAGACCGGCAGCAGCAGGCAGAGCCTCTCCTCGGGAATGGTGGCCGTGCCAAGTACGGGCTCCGGCACAGGCACCGCCTGGCTGCCAGGTACGCTCAGGTGCCATGGGAGGCCCGGAGCCCGCGGGGCAGCACGGCACGGCCGGCACGGCGGGACGCCTCCGTGCAAACCAGCTGCCTCTCCTCACCCCCGGGCAGCAGGGGACGTGCGGGGGCTTGTCACCCCTGCCCAGCATGGGTTTGGGCCAGGTGGGTGTAACCGCGCGTGCGGTTGTAGTGGGGTGTAAGTGCTGGCGAGCCAGGGTGGGCACAGGGAATACGGGCCATGGAAGGGGACGCAGCCATGTAAATGTGTGTGTGTGGGGGGGTGCATGTCTCAGTGTGTGGTGGGGGATATGGGTGCGCATGGGGGGTGCACGTATGTGCGTGTGTATGTGTGTAAATGCATGGTGGGGAGCTGCATGTGCATGGGCACATGCATACGTATAAGCGCCTGGCGGAGCGGTGCGTGAGTGTGTCAGTGCATGGCGGAGGGGTGCAGGCGTGTGCTGCGTGGCCCTGTGCTGACAGCCATCTCGGGGAGAGGTCGGGTGGACATGTCGTGGCCAGGGGAGCCCCGGGGAGTGAAGTGGCTGGAGCGGCCGCAGAAGCCAATCTACCGCTAGAGCCCGCACACAGGGCAGGCTGGCCAGGGCAGCCGGCTGGCATCCGAGCAGGGCTGCCTGCTGCCTGCAAACTACCCAGCAAGCGGATGAAATCTCCTTTTCTTCTACAAGGACAATGTTTCAACATGGAAACAGAGGATGGCTAGTGGGACATTGGCAGCAGGAGCACATCCACCACCTCCTCTGCCTGCTCTGCCCTGTGCTGGGGGACAGGCTACTCCAGCGGGGACGTGGAGGGGCTCAGCACCTCCCTCCTCCCACGATAACCCTTTTCCAGCAAAGGCTGGCCCCAGGCTTCCCGCTCCTGCCCTTGCTTGAGGTGCAAAGGGGTGAAAAAGCAATCAGGGATGTGTACTGAGAAAGAGGGGCTTTGGGCAGGCATTGGGAATGCTGGTGAGCAGAACTGGGCAGGAGAGGTCCTTAACCAATACCAGGGAAGGAGAGGGGGGGCCCAGCAGATCAGGTTTGCTTTTCACATGGCAGAGGACGAGGATGAGTGAGAAGCTGAAGAAAACGTGGCGGTGTGGACGTGCTGCCCCCTCGCATCACCTCCGCACGGAGCAGCGTGCCACCTTTGGGACCGTCACCTTCCTCTGGCCACGCTTCTCCGGGCACATGAGAGCTGCCTCTTCCCCTCTCCATCGGCAGACCGCGGGCTCTGTTCGCCCTTGGCTTCCCAAGAGTGGTCCTGGAGAGGATACGCTCGCCCTTTGATGTCTCTTTTTCCCAGATTAGAGAGGAAGGAGAGGGCTCTGCTGTCAGAGAGCTGGCTGCAGGCAGAGCTCGCTCGCCCACTGGGAGCCTGCTGGCTCTCAAGCCAGCTTGTTTTGGCCTGATCCGCCTTTGCGAGTGAGACCTGCTGAAGATGGCCCAATCCTATTAGTGTCAGGGATTTGCTTCAGGTCTCCTGTCATTAACCCGATGACATTTCACTGTGCAATAAGCCTCTGTCTTTTGGGTGACTAAAAATCAAGCGTGCCACTTTCCCCCCCCGCAGGAACCATCCCTGCGCCGTGCCAGCAGGAGCCTTGCTGCGGCAATCGGGAGTCACCTTGGTGTTCCCACCGGATACGGCATTTTCCTTCTGCCTCCCAAATCCCAGCCCGGGGACAAGGACAGACGCCACCAGCAGCAAGGCTCTGGGTGAAACAAGTCCTATGTTTGTGTCCTGGTTTCAGCTGGGTTAGAGTTACTTTTCTTCCTAGTAGCTGGCATAGTGCTGTGTTTTGGATTTAGCATGAGAAGAATGCTGATAACACACTGATGTTTTAGTTGTTGCCAAGTAGTGCTTAGGCTAGTCAAGGACTTTCTTTTTCAGCTTCCCATGCTCTGCCAGGTGCACGAGAAGTTGGGAGGGGGCACAGCCCAAGATAGTTGATCCAAATTGACCAAAGGGCTATTCCATACCATATGACATCATGCTCAGTATATAAACCGAGGGGAGTTAGCCGGGGGGCAGCGATCGCTGCTCGGGGACTGGCTGGGTGTCGGTCGGCGGGTGGTGAGCGGTTGCATCACTTGTTTTCTTTTCCCTGGGTTTTGTTTGTCTCTCTCGTTCTCCTTTTCATTACAATTATTATTATTATTATCATTATTATTATTATTACTATTATTATTATTTTATTTCAATTATTAAACTGTTCTTATCTCAACCCGTGGGTTTTCTTACTCTTGCCCTTCCGATTCTCTCCCCCATCCCACCGGGGAGGGGGAGGGTGAGCGAGCGGCTGCGTGGTGCTTAGTTGCCGACTGGGGCTAAACCACGACAGTTTGTCACCCAGGGATGCCAGCCGAAGCCATCGTGGCTTTGAGCCCCTCGGAAGGAAGGGTAAGAGCAGGCAGGGTCAGACCAAGGGGTTGTCCAGTCCCAGGAAGCATCTCTGACAGCAACCAAAGGGAGATGCCGAGGAGATAGTAGGAGGGCAAGTGTTTAACGAGACTTTCCCAGGCCATCTCCTCACCTCCAGCAGCCTGGGGCTGAAGGACTCCTGACCCAGGGTTTGTTTCTTGGATTTGGTACGTCTCAAAGGGTTTGTCCTTCCTGAGCTTGTCCAGGCTTCCCTTGAACCCAAGTAAGTGCTCATCACCTGCGATAGCCAAGCGTGTAAAGTCTCCACTGCCGAGCCTCAGCCACCCCCTCCATCCCACTCCTTGTTGCTGTGCACTGGATAAATGCAAAATATTCATTATACCTTCCCGAAACTTGTTGTAAAATAGAATTTGCCTGCTGTCTTCTTGCCACCGTTTCTAATGACAGCAGAAGAGCCTTGGCACGGGGGCTGGGTTGCCCCTGTGCCTTGGAGATCCCACACCCCTCCTGACCCCCTGTCTCATCAGGCAGCGAGGGACCGTCCCTCGGCACGGGTGAGCACATCGCCCGCCCAGTGTGCCGGGAGCAAACGTGCTCCCGCACTGCCAGAGCATATGGCAATTGCAAGCTCATGGAGTGAGATTCAGCTTAAGCAAATATTTCTGGGTACAAAAAATCCCATATAAAGCAAGGAAGGGGGAAGGCTGGCACTGCTCGGTGCAGTCTGGAGGTGAGAAGAGAGCAATTAAGTGAGCAGTTTTGAGCCAAACTAAAGGGCATTGTCCCCACCCCAAGGAGGCAAGGGACCAGGTGATGAGTGACAGTGGAAACTCCTGTGACCAGGGATGCAGGAGGACTGGTGGAAGATCTTGGGGAAAAGAAGGGAAGGAAGAGAAGGCGAGATACCGACTCCCAACAAATTATCTCTGAAGATCTACGTGAGGTTTGCGAAGTGCCAAGACCAGATGAGGGGCTCAGTAACCACTTGCAGCTCCACGAAGGACAGGGTAAGAGGGAAAACGTGTAACGAGAGGAATAGGACTAAATTAAGAAGAACAGGAGACAACCTGAAAATCCAGGCAGCGAGACGTATGTGGCTATAGGAGCGTCTCAGGCTGGAGGAAGCCGAACATCATTAAAAACATGCCAAAGCAGCAGAGCGGGCTCAGGGCAGAGGATGTGACAGGTCTGCTCTCACTTCTGCAACCGCCCAAGCGCGGCGGACGAGGCGGCTGGGGCACGTGGCCACGCACGTGGGATCCTGCCGGTGGGGTGCGGGCGGAGGGGACGGTGGAGCCTCGCCTGCGCCGGCTCACGTATTGTGGGCAGGGAAGGCGTGCGAGCCGGCAGGGAGAGCTGAGTTTGAGCCTCCCAGGCCTTCTGCAGGGGAGGTGTTAATCCTCGCCCATGGCTCCTCTTGGAGGACTCGTTCACAGTCTAATAGATGCTGCAGAGAGAGGGGTCCCCGATGTCACCCCAAATGGGGCGCTCAGTGATGGACGTTCATCTTGTGACAAGAGCCCATGGACACCTCGTGTCATTGCCCACCGGTGCCGGCATTGGTCTCACCCTTTTCTTTCTGTCTCCCGTGCTGTGTTTCGGGATGTGCCGTCAGCCTTTTGCGGGCAGAGGATGATGATGCTCATGCCCTGGCTGGTGATGGGCTTAAATGCAAGGTTGGGTCTGCCGGAGCAAGGGGCGTAAATGCAGGGTTGCAGCTGCCCTGCTAATTTTTAAAGCTTGCCAGTATTTGACACAACTAACGGAGGTAATTGCAAGTGCGAGGAGAAAAATAAGCACTTGGCATCCACCAGCAATGAGTTTCCCCTCTACCGCCAGTGGCACGGAAAGCTCAGCAGTCTTGTGCCAGGTCTGAAATAGGTGTAAAAACTCCCGTCCACCATCCTTTTTAAGGATGGAGCAGCTGGCATGGATGGAGCAGCTGGGCCTGGCACCGCTGGGGAAGGGGAGGCTGCCGTGCGCCGAGCTGGGCTCTGGGAGAGGAGCTCGGCTGGAGGTTCCTTTCACTGAGGTCCTGCCTGGGAGGTGGGAAGGGGGAACCAGACCCTGGGCAGAGCAAAGCTGGCTCAGAAAGCAGCTCCCGCCATGCCCCAGAGCTGCCGCGTTATCCCAGGCACGTTGCTGAGCCCAGCACAGCCAGAAGCATCTCCTGATTTCTGTTCCCTTGGCATTTAGGAGCCTGAGACGAGACCTTGGGCCCCTGACTTTGAGAGGAGATGCAGAGCACTAAGCGTTTGGAAATGTGGGAGATCTCTTGCCCCAGTTTGCCCCTCTTGAGTGAAAGCTGGAGCCCCCATTTCATGGGGAGGGCTGACAGCTCTGGGCGGCTGTACCTGAAGTATTTCCAGTGCTTTAGGTGAAGGGGAAAACCCCAGGCACTTGCACCATCCTGCAGCGGGGAAGTAGTACGTTCATCAGAGATGCCTCGTACCAAAGGGCTCTTTGGAGGGGCAGGGGAGCGTGGAGCTCACGTTTAGGTGTTTAGCTCACATTTCCAGGTTGTCCTTCAGCCCTGAACAAGAGCTTGCTGGCTGCATGGTGATGGTGGCCACCATGAACCTGCCCTCGGCAGGCAGCAGGACCGGTGGGAGAAGGGGCGGCCGGGACGGTGGCAGCGGGGAAATGTCATTGCAAAGACAAAAAAAGCTCGGTCTTAAAAATTAGCAACACCTGAGCAGCCCTTCTGCCGTCTTCCACATCATCGCCCGAGACATTTTCCTGTTGCACCAGCTTTACCTCAGGGGACGGATGCCTCCTCAAGCCGCGCTGCCCTCGCTGCCGCTCTTGTGCCACATCCCCCTCTGCTGCCACGCGATGGGGGCTCAGTGGCTTTAGAAATCAAAGGGGCTGGAGCCCTGCAAGCCCTGCTATGTTCCCCACCCACACAAGTGCCCGTAGAGCTCTGTCTTCATTAGCAAGATGTGGGTTTCTAGTCCTCCGGCTCATAGCCTTGCAAAGGTAAAATGAGTGTAGCCTGGAGGCTTGGGAGCTGGAGAGTAATAAGAAAAGTCCCAACGCTTTGCTTTTTTCCTTTTTTTTTTAATCTCACCATCTTTACACCAGTTTTTGGCTTTCTGCAGGCCTGGCTCCTGCCTCGAGGTGCCCGAGGGTAGCACTGTGCCGGGACCCCCAGGACGGCTGCTCGTGGCCTGGGAGGACTTTGCAGTCTCCTCCTGCAGCAAAGATGCTTTCCCATCGGAGTGGACAAGGCAGGCTGCCAGCACCCATCCCACCCTCCCTGCGTGTGGCAGGGGTCCTGGGCAGGCTGCCGGTCCCCTGCGCTCCATCCGACTCACACCGGGGGATGCACCCCCATCCACACGATGTGCCTGGAGCCGTGGCTCCTCTCCAGGACATCTTCCGACGAGCTGGTCCCTCTCCCCTTGCCTCTTCTTCGGGGTGGCCATGCCACATGGCTCTGTGCAAGCGCAGTGGGAGGACAGATCCGAGGAGACAGGAGGAAAATGAACTCCCTTAAATGTGATGGAGGCGACTGCCTGGTCTGTCAGCCATTGCCCCCCCCGCACCCAGCTTGTCTCCTGCTGTTTTTCTCTCTCTCTGGGTATAAGATGTCACAAGGATTAGGCCCAAATCTCCCCTGGGTGCTGCGGCTCACCCCCTGCTCATCTCTTGAGGTCGCCTTGGAGGCTAGCTCTGTCCCCTCCAAACCGCAAAGGCAACCACAGTGGAAATCGCACCCTCGAAATGTGGGGCATGGGCAGACATGGAGCTCCATTGCCAACCTTCATGAGCAAACCCTTTAAAATATCCTGGCCCGGTGACCAGCTAGCGTTGCTGTTGGAAGAGGGAGGCACCACTCGCAGAGCCAGCCGGGCTGCGCCAGGGCAGCGGGGCTGGAGCCAGGGCGGAGGGAGATGCTCAGGCAGAGCCCTGGCTCCAAACCCTCTGAGGTTTCCTGCGGCTCCTGGGTGGAAGCAGGAGGCGTAGCCAGATGCTAGCCCATGAAACGTGGTGCCCAGGCAGGCTTGCCCGAGCCGTGCCAGCACAGTGATCACAAGGCATGCAAGAACATGCAGCAGAGCGCACTGGGACTTGCAGCAGTGAGTGGCACCATGTCCCAGGAAGATCACCATCGTTTTGGGGTCATTGATGTCAAATGCTGTTATGGCCTTGCTGGCAATAGATGCAAATCTTGTGGGTTCTCCTGGTGCACCTCATCCCCTTCCTGAAATGACTCAGTGGGGCCATACTTGCCCCTGGTACCTCAGGGCCAGCCCTGACGCCCTGTACCTACGTGTCTGGGCACTCCCAATGGACGTAGTTTTCCTGCTGCCCCTTTCCCCCGCGCATCCATCCGCCCTGGCACGCTGCCCTGTCACTCTCAGCCCGGCCACCTTCCTTCCCGCCACCCTGGGAGAGAGCCCGTGCTGTCCTGATGTGCGGCAACCCTGCAGCGGGGCTGCCTTGCCACCGGGCTTTTAATGAGGAGTTAATTGCAGCCGACACTGCCTGAGCGGGGAAGATCTCTCCTGGGTCCCCGGGTCCATGGCAGCACTTGGCCGGGATGGAGAAGAAGAGGAGGAAGTGTCAGTGCTGCCAGTAAATGTGCTCCAAGACAGGCAGCAAGGGAGCAAGGGCTGCGGCATCTTTATTCCCTCTTGACCCATTTAAAGCAAGCGCCGGTGACTAAGGGAGCTGGCAGGAGGATAAAAATACCTCCCACATGTTCCCTAGGAGGCCAGGGACAGAAATAGGGGTGCCATCACCTCTCCAAAGAGTGGTTGGGGTCACCCGGTATTTTGCAATCCCAAAGGTCGAGTCCCCCAGTGCTTCTCACAGCAAGCACGACTACACCGGGGGCTCAGAGCCTCCTGCCACGCATGGTCCCAGGAGCCGGCTCCCTTGTGCCCTCCCTTTTCTTCCTTGGGGCTGGAGCAATTGGAAATTACCCCTCAAAAGTGGTGGCTCTCCCTTATGGACAGCAAAAGGAAGAAAGCATCTTGCAAGGATGTGTTCCCCGCAGACCCTGGCCACGCGGGTCACCACGCTGCTGCCAAAATACCTCTCACCGCACTGCTTGCCCCACTGGGGTCACATCACTGCGTGGGCTGCGGTGGCCGGAGGGATGGATCCCATGGCCCTGCTTGCCTCCCTGGCCTGAGCTGCTCCAGGCACCGCATTGCCATCTCATGGGAAAATGCACCCGAATTTCCCGCGCCTCTGTGCAGAGCTATTCTCAGCCCACCAGTGCCTTTCAGGAAGACTCCCTGTGCTCTGCGTGGTGATCTGGTCCACTCAGGGAGGCGAGCCGGGCTGGCCCAGGTGCACGGTGCAGGGTGAGACCTGGTGGCCTGGGACTTGTCCTCTCCATTTGCCCAGCACCTACTGGCAGCAGCAAGTGGGTGGGCGAGCTGGCTGTCAGCATGGGAGGTGATGGCGGTGGGATTGGCGATGGAGTGATAAGCACAGGTCCCACACCTCGGCCGAGAGCTGCCGTGGAAAAGGTGGCTGCTGGCTGTGCAGCAGGGTGGCTCGATACATCTTGCAAGGCTTGCTGTTGGATTGCTCTGCAGCCCTCAGCTGACTGTCGGGTTTGGTCTGGGGACCAAGGGGGTCTTCCCAATGCCAGGCTGCTGAGGAGACCCACCTGGACAAATAAGATCCTTCCAAACAACACAGTTATGAACAGGGCATGGTGCCCACCGTTCCCAGATGGGAGCCTGCTACCTCCCTCCCCATCCCTGTCCCACCATGCCTGGCAAGGAGGGGCAGCCCCAGGCTGGTGGCAGGGCAAGGTCTGGGTTGGTGGTGGGGATCTGATGCTGCCTTCCTGGCCCTTCCATGTTGGCTTTCGCACTTGGAGCGGGCTCAGCACACCAACGCTTTGCAGGCAAGGTGCTGGAGACCAGCAACAACACCTGGTAGTTTATTTGCTCTTCTTCAGGCCATGCAGCTGCCTGCTGCTTTATTAAACCTTGGAAAACATCTTTCGCAGGCAGCCACAATATAGAATGAACCTGGTTTCTTGGCAAACCAAAAGGTCTTAAACCAAGAAAGCAGACTGCAGCAGATACCCCGGCTGCTTGAACACAACTAGCAGTTCAGGGGGGAGGAAAACCCCGTGCAGGATGATGCTGTGGCCTTCGGGCAGGCTGCCCAGGCTCCTGGACAGCAGCAGGTCTCCTCACATGGGGTAGCACAGAGAGGTGTCATGGGGAGACGTCAGCCGCTTCCCCTCCCTGGTGGGTGCAGAGCCCACCGGCTGGGCATGGGGATGAGGGCTGGCACGGGGCCAGGCATGGTTGCTGAGACCCCTGGGTTCAAGAAGGTGGCACTCAGCCCTTGTGGGGTTTGTTAATAATTTGTCCACAAAAAGCTGGGGGCTTGGGGCAAAGGGGCGAGTTACAGCAAGGAGCTGGCAAATTCAGGGTCTCCCCTGCTTCCCCCTTGGCACAGGCTCCCTGCCAGGAATGGAGAAGGTTTGTAAAGCAGAGAGCAAGCAAGTCTCTCCTGCCTACGGCTTTCATGGACTGATATATCTCCAAAATCTGGGCGAGCGTTAGCAGGAGGCTGAATGTCGAGGCAGAGGTTTGCAGGAGCCGGCCGGTGGCGCAGCGAGCTGAGTGGGCACCACCAGGAACCCAAACGCTGCCGTCCCTGAAGGACTTGCTCGCTTGATATATCCACCCAGATGCATCACCAGACTGAGTGGGGCAATGCCTTAATGCTAGTGAGGGTGTAAGTCGGTCTCCTGGAGCGTCAGAGTTATTGGGAGAGCAGTATATGCTGAAATAGGCAGTCCTGTTACTAAATCTGTAATTCCAGCTCTGGCTATATTTTCGTCTTTCTAATAATAAGTGCAAGTATAGTAAGGATGAATCACAGGCTGCAGGCTTCATTTTTTTTTTCCCCTCCTTTCTCTGCGAATCCATCATGTAGGGGAGAGGGGCTGGCACAGAAAAGGAGCTCAGACCCGGGGGAAATCCTGTCCCAAGCAAGTCTAAACCCATCCCCTTGCGCCTCTGCGTGCTGTCAAACCCAGCCAGGAGCCAGCGGTCCCTCCCGCTCCGACAGCCTCCACCATTTCAGCCCGTCAGCGTAACACTCCTGCCCGGGGACGTTTCCTTCCCGGGACACTCCCAGACCATTCCCCAAACCAGTGGACCTGTCCCATCCCCATCTGCATCCCGGGGCTTGTACATCCCCACATTTGGATTTGCCTGCTGGGAATGTTTTGCTTTGTTGCAAGGACCTTTTGCAAATGTTAATGCTTTCCTTTCGCTGGAGAGCACTTCGGCTGATCTGCCAGAACACATTTCACATGCTTCTCCTAAAATTATGCCCTTTGCTTTTCCCAGTGTTCAAGCTGAAGTGGAACCCGGCATGCCGGCGGCATGCAGGGAGAGCAGCTTGATGGCTGTGCCTGGCTCTGGAGGTGGTGGAGTGAGGGGTTAAGCGCTGCCCAAGTGAGCATTCGCTCCTACTCCTGGGGCAGAGGACGGGAGAGGTGGGAGGGCTGGGAAGTGCAGAGCTGGGGAGCTGTGGGGTGACAGCAGGGGTCTGTGCTGGACTTCGTGGATGCCCTCGGTGGGGAGGGGAGGGTGGATCAGAGCTTCCCTTGAAGCAAGACAGGTTTCAGCACTTCCCTTCCGCAGCGCACATAAACCCTAGTTCAAAGTACATCACGATTTAGGCACGAGCATTTTAGCTGCGGGTGGTTCTGGATTTGGGCTGAAAGCAAGGGGTCAGCTAAAGATAAGCTGCTCTTAACACCTCCCAGGCCAGCAGTTTCCCCTCCCAGTTTCTCTCTACTGGAGCCCACCCATACTGGGCCATACATATTCCCTGCACAGCCTTTAGCCATCTCCTGCATTGCCACCACCACTCTCCAGGACAGGAGCAGGGACATGGGACGTGCCCCAGCGGGTCCCTGCGGCCGAGGGAGCAGAGAGGCCTGGCTATGGTGCGAGAGGTGGTGAGCAGGGGGGTCGCACAGAAAGTGACCCCCAGGGGCAAAGGGGTCTCTCCTGAGCAGGGGGTCAGTGCCCAGTTGGTTGCGGTGGACACCCACCGTCTGGGAGGTGGTGTTTATGGGGCCCTTTTGCTGCTGCCCCTATGGCTGTTTGGCATCGGAGCTGGGATGGGGCTCGGGTGGGCAGGGGAGTGCTGGGGACACCTCAGCAGGGCTCCCGAGGAACCGGCCTGGCACAAACCCCGCTGCTCTCCAAGTCCAAAGGGCTCTCAGCAGCCCCTGGCACAATGTGCCCATGCATGTGGGCATCCCCCCACACCCCCTGCACCCCCCCCAATCCCCTCCATCTCCTGCACCCCTGCATCCACTGCATC
>VYZW01048814.1:49757-80691 GCA_013401315.1 Balaeniceps rex | reverse complement strand
TTAGCGGGGGGTGGGGGGTGAGCAGAGACAAGAGGGAATTTGGCAGGAGGGCATTGAGGGGGGCAGGCCTGGGGGGCTGGGGGGGGTGCTCTGTGGGAGGCTTGGGAGGGGGGCGATGGGTCTCTCCTTCCCCCTCATCCCAATCCACTGCTCCAGCCCTTTCTGCCCCCCCAATAGGATTGCCCGGTGTCAAAATGATGCTCCCTCTCCTTTGGAATGGGAAGTGCTTTCAGCATCTCCCACTGCAAATAAGCCAGGGCCACCCTCAGGGGAAGCCAATGATGGCCATGAGGGGCCAGTGAGGGTGACTGGCCATGGCCATCCCTCCTATGCCCGTCCTTTGCCCCTGCTCTGCTCCGGAGAAGGGGACTGGGCCCCCTCCACGAGGGCTGTGGTCCTTGGTGGACACCCCTGGGGGTGCTTACTGTGTCTCACCTCTGGGGATGCTCACGGAGAAGGCAAATCTCTTAGCTAGGGAAAACAGCATTAAAAAAAAAGAAAAATTATTCAAATACTTGAATTTACCCGATACCCAAATTTACCAGTGCTGCGTTTAAAGAACCTGCTTTAAAATGACCCTAATTTCATGAAGGAATTAACAACCTTGTAAATTTTTACAAAAAATATTATTATTATCAAAGAGTAAGAATCGCAGGTTTTTTTGGAGGAAGAAGGTGCTCTTTTGCATGTCACCCCCACTGTAAACTCCTATTTAAATTGGCATCCTGAGCTTGGTCTCAGCCACAGCTTTTGGCTGCAGGTGCCTTCATCCCGGAGTTTTGCCGCTCCGCGAAATGCTGGCGCTTCTCAAATCAGGAAGCGGCATCTGGGTAGCGGGACCCAGTCAGACTGCAACCCCTGTAGGGAAGGAAACGAGAAAGACATCTGCATCATTGAAACCTTTCAGGATGGGGGGGGGAAGGATGGGGGAATCTCCTGAAAAATCCCACCTGCTCTTCCCCGCCCGCAGCCCTCCTCCCAACATGCCTCCCGTGGCTGTCACCCAAACCCCTGCGCTTGCCCATCGATCCGGGCTCAGAATAGCTCCCGCCAGCAGCTGGCAAGCCGCAGCCGGCTGACACTGGAGCTGCTGGATGAAGGACATGGGGCCTCGCCCCCATGACACCCCGCTGCCGGTGACCCCCCTCCCCCTGCACCCCTCCGGCTGCACCCCTGGCTCCCAGCACAGCCCCACGCTCGGAAAAAGGGGGGAAAAGGGGGAAATAACATAAAGCGGGTGGAAGAGAGGAGGATGCAACACGGGCTTATAGCAGGGCGGGCTGTGCCATGTGCTCCAGCTCCAGCACTGGCCACCTCACCACCTGGCGGATCCCTTTTGGGGGGGTCCAAAAGTGGACTGCTTTTAGAGGTCTTCCACATCCCATGCCCACTTCCACAGTCCTTTGGAAACAGCACGATGGGGCAGCCAACCTCCCAGCAGGAGAGCCCTGCATCTCTCGGAGGTGTCCCTGGTGGTGGGGGGGTCGGTCCCTGTCATGGCAGTGTCTTGACAGGAGCACAGAGGCTCTCCCCGCGCAATCTGCCTGTCGCCGACAATCACTTCAGATGTCAGATGGGGTTTGTGTCACTCGGCAGGGCTCTCCCCCGCCTTGCTAGCTGGGACTGGGACAAAGAGCGGGTTTAAAACAACCCCAATTGCTGTGGAAAGAGGGGGCAGTCCCCCCCCAAAGTCCAGGGCATGTGCAGGTTTGCGCTACGCCTGCCTTGGGGCCTCCTCTTGGAGCATCCCCCGAGCAAGGCCAGGCTGACGCCATGGCACGGGGCTGAGCATCCTCCCCCATGAGGCTGAGCATCCTCCCCGCCCGGCATGTCCCTGTCCCTGCATCCCCGGGGTGCGATGGGGGACAAAGGCCCGGCTCCCTGAGAGTGTTTGGGGCAGCCGCCGGGGGCAGGAGGGGGGTTTCCCTCACACCCCCCACATCCCCCCGGCCCCGGGTGCACCCGCAGCCTGGGAGGTGGCTCTGGAGGCAGGTGCCATTGCCCCGGGGCTTGGGGAAGGAGCAGGGTGAAGGGTTTGGAGGGGTTTGGCTGCAGGTGGGGTTTCGCCAGGGAGGAGAAGCTGAGGGCATCACGGTCTCTGCCCGACCGCTTTGGTCCCCGAGGTCGGGTTTTGGGTGCTCCCCTGCAAACCCTGGGGTGGTGGCCTTGCTCTGTGGTGTCGGGGAAAGTGTGGGGCTGTCCCTTCACCTCCCGAAAACAGGGGCAGCCCTTTCTGCCAGGGGAGCTGCTGCCTGCTCACCACAGCCCCTCGGGCAGTTTTTGGCTGTCCCCCCCACTTATCCCCCTGGGAAACTGCTCGCCGAGCACAGCCAGCAAAGCGGGGAGCAGCGGGGGTGGCCCCGGGGGAGAGCATTGGCCCACAAAGGCAGCGAGGAAACCCCCTCCGCACAGGGCACCTGGGCGGGCACCGTGCCCCCTCCCACCGCTCCCCCGGCACCCTAAAACACCTGGAGATGGGGTTGGAGAACGCGGCCAGTGCCGCATCTCAGCATCTCCCCAGCGTGCCCATGGATCAAAGCGATCCTGACATTAAGCAAAGGAAAGGGAGGCTGATTGAAGCTGAGTGGTATTTTTTTTTCTTTTTTTTTTTTTTTAATCTTTCCTTAAGTGCGAACACCATCTGGCTTCCCCAACTCCGTCAGCGCTTCCAGTCCCCAGGCAGCTTCACTCTTCCTAATTACTGTCATTAGGCAGTGGGTAGTGATTAGGGAGGGATGCTGATGAGTGGCATCTGGAAGACCGTGGTCCTCCAACAGCTTCGCGCAGGGGGCCGGGCGGCCTCTTCTTCCCAGCCTGGGGCCTTTTCCAGCTGGGGAGCATCGCAGGTAGCACGGTAGTTTCTTTTTTAGTAGAGGCTGATGGGGAGGGGGTGGGGAAGGGAGGTGCTGGCTGGCAGATCTGAGCCCCTGGGGAGGCCTGACACCACTGGGGATGGGCTGCTCCAGGGAGCGGGGCGATGGTAGAGGTGCTCAGTGCTGCTGGGGAAGGAGCAGCAGCTCACTGCATCCTGCTCTGCCTCTGGTTGTCCCACCACTCCATGCCTGCTCTGCCCACAGGTGTCCAGCCACCAATGACCATTTCTCCAGGGCAGCCCAGAGGCTGTGGTGATGGGCCCCGCAGCCAGGGCCACCAGCAGCTGTTTCTCCCAGGCAGCCCAGAGGCCATGGTGATGGGCTGTGTGGCCGGACAGTGTCAGGCCCAGCTGTCACGCTTGCTGTCTGGCCAAAGCAGGTCTGGCCACCAGCCTGCCTAGCCCTCCCCGGCTCCCCTTGCTGCATTTGGGCATTCACCCCCCCATGCAGCTCCCCTGCAGTGCTGCAGCCATGCAGTCCGGTGTGCAGTGTCAGTGCCACCTCGTGGCACTGCTGGCTTCTCATCACCCGTGGCCTCCCATGGGGGTACCCCCGGGGATTGCAGGGGCATCCATGTGTCCCTCTGCCATGGCTGGCACTGGGAAGCAGGTGGTGGGGAAGGCTCCTGTGGGGCGGGACAAGGCCCATGCCCCACGAGTGGGTGATGGGGTGGCCACGCAGCTCCGGACTTCTTGCAGCAAGTGGGGGATCGGAGGCTGTACCCAGAGACAGGCAGTCCCTGTTGGACGTTGGCCATCGGAGTATTGCTTCGTGCATGGGATAAAATGGTGCCCACCTTACCCTGCCTGCCCTGCCTGCTGTCAAGCTCCAGCACCCACAGAAAGCCCGTGGAGGGGCAAGCTGGGTCTGTGGGGGGTGCTTTGGGCTGGAGTAGCTGGGCCTGTGGGTGAACTATCAGGAAACAACTGGTGGGTGAACCAGCAACAGGAGGAGAGAGAAGAAAGTGAGGGAGAAGGACCCAGGCAGGGAGGCTGGCGGAGGAAAGTTGAGCACTTTGGAGGGTGGGGAGCCTGTGGGATGGAGGAGGGTTTAGCAGACATGACCGGTGGCTGCAGAAGAAGACCCTTAGCTAGGGTACCCCCGGTGCCTCCCCTCCCTGTGCCACCACGCTCTGTTGGCCAGCTGGCTCCTGCCTTTAGGACCAGGGATGAAAACCACCCCTCATCCCTAGGGACACCAAGGCTACCTTCCTTTACCACCAGCATTGTTGGTAGAACATGCAGGAGCTCAAATACCCCCGCGACCTCTGTCATGGGGGGGTCAGTGGGGTTGAAATGGCTGGGGATACGCCTGAGGTGGTTTTGCAGCGAGGAGGGTTTTAGCAGCAGATCCTTCCTCTTGTCCTGGGGTTTCCTCAGACTTTCCCCTGGCTCTCTCCGAAACCCTACACCCCTGCGGCCAGGTGAGGCCCAACCCCACCAGCCTTTCTAGGCAAGTTGTGCGGGCAGCGGGGTGGGCACCGGGCCAGGGAGGAAGCACAGCTCCTGCCTCGCAGGGGGAAGTGAGAAACTGCCGTGGAAAGTCAAAGACGGGCAACACCCCCCCAAGAAACCTCTTGCCCCGCTCCCCGTCCTGTCAGCCAGCTCCCGGGGAGGCCATGGCAGGGATGGAGGTGGCCGGGTTCAGCTGGTCCCCAGCCAAGCAGGCGGCTGCGTGCAGGGGACATGCTGGTGAAGCCAGTGCAGAGGGAGCCTCTCCAGCTTGAGGCCCTGTTGTACCCCCCGGGACCACCATAGTGGAGACCCCTAAAGCCAGGGGAATGGGAGCTCCATACAGACCCCTAAGCGTGCCTTGGCAATGGGTTCACTTTATTCTTTCATTTTTACAACCATATTTTTTGTCTCCCTCTGCTCTCCTTGCAGACAAGACGGACAACCCCCTGCCCTGTACCTGAGGACAGAGAAGCGTGCACAGGGCGGGTTGCAGATCTCCCCCAGGCCCAGGCAGGCTGGGCAGGAGGGGAGCACTGCCCCACCATGCTGGCGGTTGGGCAGGCAGGATGCATGGAAGATGCCCCACACGCCATTACAGAGAGGAGATCTGAGGGGCCCTCGACAGCTGAGGAATCCAGTGTGGATCGAAATGCCACTTCTGCAAACTGCAGGTGCCGGCGGCGTCCCGCAGAGGAGACGCCTGGCTGAAGCTCTAGCAGAAATGAGAACAGAACCCCTTACCTGAGCAGAAAGAGGGGCTCTTTCAACAGGATTTGTATGGGAGTTTCTTTTTCAAATCACCACGCCGGCTGGGGTGCGCTGTGCACCCACAGGCCTGAGCCGCCATGGTCACTGGGTGGGAAGCGGGAGAGGAGCCCGGCAGTCCTGCTCCCTTTCCCTCTCACCCCCGTCTCCCGTGAAGCAGGTTGTTCTGCCTCCCACGAGCAGTCCTTCTTCCAGCGCCAAAAAGTCGCCCGTCCTAGCTTGGGCTCATTTCCCCACTCCAGATCCACAAAGGCTGCTCGAAGTCACTTCACAGGGCCAGGTGCGGAGCATGGGGATGAGGAGATGCCTGATTCATGCCATGGGGGGTGCCCCTCCTGCGATGGGCAGCATGGCTGCTGCGGATAACTGGGAGCCTAGCGCTGGAGCCTCCACGGCTACTGCCAGCGAGCCACGGGTGCCTGGAACCCCAGGGGACAGTCACTGGGCACGTGGACCTGCCCCTCCACCATCCTCAGCCCCAAGGCTGAGACGGGGACCCACCCCATCCTGGGTCATGCGGTGCCTCAGCCAGACTGAAGGCTCACCTCCGCCAGCATGTTTAAGTCTGGGAGAGGAGTTGTGGTGAGGAATTTGGGCCTTGGCACCTGTGTCATCTCCTGTGGTTCCCCTTATGGGACGGATGCTGCGATCTCAGCTCCAGTGCCATGGCAGGGGAGAAGAGGGAGGGTCACCCTTCAACAGCAGCGTCTGTCCCTGCAGCCCCAGAGACAGCTCAGGCTTTGGCAGGGGGTCACCTCCCTGTCATCAGAGGGACCAGTGGGTGACTCTACCACGAGCTGTGGCCCTTGGTGGCCCTCTGGCACTTGGCGGCAGTGCTCCCACACCTTGCTTGGCCACCGCTGCTTGGTCCCTGAAGCCTCCTGGGCAAGGAGGCCACCTCGCCGAAGGAAGAGCTCACCCGCACTGCCACCAAGATGGCACTTCATGCAAATATTGCCCCCCCCCCCGCACTTCTAATTGCCTAACCACCCCCTCCAGGGCCAGGAGGGTTTCTCACCCAAGCCGTTGGCCAGGCTCTGTTCAGCCAGGGGGATCGGCTGCTGTAATTACTTGGGAACAGCAATCCTGCATTAATGAGTTCATTTCCGAAGCAGAGCCCTTCCTGCACAGCAAAGCCACTCACGGGCAGGTGAACAAGAGCATCTACAGAGAGATGCCTTGCACCAGCACCGCCGGGCAGCTCTGGTGCACAGGCAAAGCCTTGAAGACACTCACATAAATTAAGTCATCCCACCTACGCTCGCATCACTCCCTGCCTGGTTCTGCGTGGCGTGGAAACATCCATCACCAGGAGCCCTGTCATCCTAAGTGACACACAGTATTTCTGCAGCCACCGTGAGCTGAAGTGACGGTTGTCTGGGGCTGTAATGACAAGCTCATGGAGCTGCTCTAGACCAGCAGTCTCCATTGCCTGCCCCTGGTCCTCCCCGACTTCAGTGATCGTAGATCAGAACAAAGACAGATTTTTTTTCCCCCCTCTTCCCTCCCTCGCTCCCTGCTTGGGAAGACAGACTCATGTCCCATCCCCTGGGTACCCAGCAGCAGAGGGGGTTCCCACAAATGCCGGTGGATGCCTGCCACCACGTAAGAGCACTCAGAGGGAGGAGAGACCTGGATATTACGGCGTGCAGAAGACAGGGGGGGCACGACTGTGAATGGAGCAGATGATGGATGCGCCTTGCTCCATATGGCCCCAAGCCTCCTTTTATTGAGGTCAGTAGCAAAAATTGAGCTAATGGCAGTGGTCTGGGACTTGATCGTAATGTAATTCCCTGATTCCCTCTCCGCTCCTCCCCCCCGCTTCTGCCATTCCAGCTCCATGTCCCCAGGAATCACCCATCCAGCAGCAAACCCATCCTGGTGCAATGGCAGCCTCACGAACAGCACAGCAGCCCCCACCACGCTCTGTCCTCACTGGCCATGTCTATTCTGCCTCCTCCTAAGAGCATGGCCACAGCAGCTGTCGGCAACTTGGTGTAACTTGGCGTGATCCACTTTGGCTTCCTCTAGCACTTACAGGTGTAACGTGGGACTCAGCAGAAACAGGAAAGTGGAAAAGGGCAGTCATCTTAGATGGCTGATCTTGCTCGAGGCAAAACATGGTCCTCAGACAGCTCACATCCATGCAAGGCTTTGCCCGCCCCGATGACAGAGTGTGGGCGTCCGCGGGGAGCAACCGGAGCGCTCCAGCCCCATTCCCCCTGCCCTCAGGCTCTTTCCTCGCCGGCACAGTTCTGGGTGGTTTTGGTGGTGACCAGGGCTGTGGCCCCCAGCTCGGTGGCGGGCAGCGGGAAGCAGTGGTTGCACTCCTCGTGCCGAGGGTACATGGTGGAGAGCAGGACGATGTCGCCGTCAGCATCGCCCTGGCAGCACGGCCTCCGCTTTGCTCCGGCTTTCCCTGGCAGCCCTGGCATCTTCAGGCCTCCGTTGAGATGCGGGCATGGGGCCGGGGCCATGGCAACATCTCCCTCTGGCAGGGCAGGGTCCTGGCAGCCCAGGCCGGGAAGGGAGCTGGTGGCATCCATGTTTGCTGGTAGGGGGCAAGAAAAGGGGGTTATGGGGCTCACAAAGTGGGCCCAGGCAGGTCCCAGGGAGAGGGTCCCATCCCTGGGGACACATGGAAGGGAAGATGGAGCTGGAGCAGGAGGAGCCTGCAAGGTCCCCACTGCACCTCTCCTGCTTACAACTGATGGGTTTTTTCCCCCCTAAAAAACAACAGGGAAAGGCAGAAACTTGCACTTGCACTTCGAGCCCTCTTGCTAAACCCTGCCAGCGGCAGAGCAGCCCGGCCCTTGGTGGCTCGCCCTCCCCGACTGCCTCCTGCTTAAAAATAGACTTGTTTACACGCTTTGAACACAGGCGCCTGCCGCCGGCCCTAAGCCTCCTGCAACTTTCCATGCATCCAGCACTGCAGCGGTGGGCTTGCCAGGGTGCAGCCCGGGGGGACGGGAGGGACAGGGACCTGGGCATGCGGCAGGGGAGAAGCAGAGGGGTGCCTCCGACGCTCTCCATCGTGGCTGGACCTCTCTTGCCGGATTTCTCCCTCCTCTTTTGTTCTTGGTATTTTTCCCAGGGCTGTAAGTCACGGGCTGTCTCAGCTGCACTCGGTTTAGCGGAAAGGCCCCAGGTAATGTCCCCCCCGTCTGAGTCACCCGGCCGGCACCGCCAGTGGCGTGTGGGCGAGCTGGGGCATGAGGACTGGCTGCCCCAGGCCCAGCCACCCCCCCAAGGGTGCCCCCCTGGGCAGTGGGATGGTGGTGGGTGCCAGCATGCCCTGGGGCAGCCCCTCATGGAGGTCCTGGGCAGCCATACCCTCTGCCCGCGGATGGGGAGGGGTGAAGCCAGGCGAGATCGTTTCTGAGAAGAGTGGCCAGGGTTGATCCCTGAGCTAGGAAATGGCCACCTGGCCCCCAGCTAATGCCCCAACAAGATGGGCCATCACGAGGCACCGTGGCCTCATCTGCCCTGGAAAGGCTCAGCCCCATTCCTCACCCCCCACCCATATTTTTGATGCCTTTGGGGACGACCCCGTGCGGTGCTCTGGTGTCCTGCTGATGGGGCTGGCCCTAACACTGGTCGGGGTCTTTGGAGTGCATGCTGGAGGGCGCCGGGCATCCCAAGCGGGAATAGCAAGCTGGGTGGTCAACATGGGACCCCCATTTTTGCAGTGCTGCAGGGACAGGCTGCCTTCAGAGCTGTCCCCAGACATCCACCGCTGCCCCCGCAGCCCCCACTCCATCCATGGCCCTCCGGCTACCGGGGGAGAGGGACAGGCTCTTCACCAGTGCTCTGTATGTGTCCCTCATGGAGAGGGGACAGTGCCAGCAGGTGCTTTAAGCAAGCAAAGGCACAGGGAGACCCGGCAAAGGGAGGGATGGTTCAGCAGGGTCGCGCTGGCAGTCAGGTGCAGGCATGGGTTCCCAGGGGACACGGGACACAGTCACTCAGGGGGCAGCTCAGCTGCCCCAAAATGCCCTGGGGTGCCTCTGGAGCCTATGTCGAGGTGGAGGAGCCAGCCTCAACAGGGATGTGCCTCCAGGGAGCTGGCAGCAAGTGATCCCATCTGCCCCAGGGTGCTGTGACAGGGAGAGCAAGAGGTCCCCTACCTTCGGCCTCCTCGTCCACCGCCTTCCTCTTCCTCCTCCACTTCCCCACCTTGCAGGCCAGGAAGCCGCAGAGAGCAGCCAGAGCCAGGACGAGCCCTACCACCACCGAGACCCCGAAGATCAGGAGGGTGCTGGGTAGGTCCACCGAGGGGAGGGTGGGCACCAGGGCGGAGGTGGGCACCGTGCGGGTGGGCTCTGCTGTGGGGTGAGACGCCGGCAGTGTCAGGAGGGGGAGAGCTGGGGCAAGGGAAGGAGGACAGCAGTGTTACCCACCCGTCTGCCCGGCCTTGGGGCTGCAGCGGTGGGGAAGGAGAGTGGCTCTTCACCGCTACCCACCCACCACCTGCAACGAACCGTCCCCCTGCCTGACAGGACCCTCATCCCACCCGCTGCTGTTCCTGGCTGGTGGGAGATGAGGGCATTCTGCTCTTCCCATGGTCGCCCCTGGGGCAGGCTGTGACCCCTGCACCGGGCTGGATCACCCCTCTTCTCCCTGCACCCCGTTCCCCTCACTGGAACTGGCCGCCCTCTTCCTTTCTCCTCCTCCTCCTCCAGGTGAAGGCAGCGCTCCATCCTCCATCGCCACCTCCATCGCCATCCGCAGGAGAAGGTCCCCTCCCCTTGCCCACTCCTGGCGTGCCCCCAGCCCCCTTGGCCCACCACCGCCCAGCCCCAGAGAGCTCAGTCCCTGGCCTCCCTCATCCTCTTACTTGTGTTGTCCTCGAACAAGTCGGAGCACTTGACGCAGGACCTGGTCAGGAGGTCAAAGCACTGGGAGGAGAGGCAGGAGGAGGCAACGGCGGCTTTTCCTGACGAGGACATGGCGGAGTTGGAGTGAGAGCCCAGCTCCCGCATGGCGCAGTGGCGAAGGGGCCACCCGAGTGTGAAATCGCAGCGCCCCGGGGCCTGTGTCAGAGGGAGATACAGTCTGTCAAGCTGCGTCGTCTCCCTTGGGGCTTGAGATCGCTGCGCTTGCCCTGGGGCGGATCTTCACCGGGGAGGAGGAGAGCGAGCGCCCAAGCCCTACCCCTGCCTGCCCGTGCAATGCGCCCTCAAACTACCCCTCTCCTCCAAAATACGCTGCCAAAATCCCCGCAGCCCCTGGCGTGCCCCAGCCACGCAGTACCCCGTGCCCAGCGGCATGGTGCCCCAGACCAACAGTGTCACCTCCTCGGCCCTCACCCTTCCCCAGCCCACCCGTACGTTGCCCCCAGCCTGGGCATGGCCCCCAGCCCGCACCCTCCCTCATCAGCCAGCGAAAACCCCCCTTGGCATCCTCCAGTGCCTACAGGAGGCTTTCCTGTGCCCAGATCTTTACAAGATCTCATCCCAGGGCCACGGATCCAGCTTGGATGGAAAATGCAGCAAAGGACCGGAGGAGAAAAGAGTGCAGGGGCATGGAGGTTTCCCCTTTTCAAAGCTCCCACTGCCCCCAGAACACAGATTGCTGTGCGGGCAAGCCAACTGGTGTGTGCTCTCCATCCCTACTAATGATGGTGCTCTCCATCACCTTGCTCTCTCCATCCTCTCCATCCCAGACCCAGACCCGTGGCAAGGACCCTTCCAGCCCCTTGGCATCCTGTCTCATTCTCCGGGATTCAGATCTAGCTCTGCTCAGTAACTGCCCAGGGCATGGGCAAAGCAGGTCACCCCAAGCAAGTCTGGTCCCCATACCTCGGAAGGGACTAAAGAAACCCTTAATGGTCTTAGGTGTTCCTGATCAGGAGCCAGAGAAATGTCCTGCCACCAGTACCCACACGTCAAAGCCCAGTGCTTGAGATCTGAAGTGGGTAAGTGATGGATTTCAGTGCTGTAGGTGGCTCTTCTCCATCCTTACCAAACAAAAGTCACATCCCCTTTTTCTTCACCCTGTAGGAAAGAAAGGGACCAGTCACAGTTGCTGGCTTGGTCTCAGCTGAAGGGAGCAGCGCAGGAGACCTGCCCTGGCCAGGAGAGCCCTAATGGAGCATTACTGCTGGAGTCCCATCCTTGCAGCAGCTACAGCCTCTGGGCTCTTTCTGCCACTCGCTGTCCTGGACGGAGGCTGGGAGGGGAGGAGGAGAAAAGCCAAAGGATGCTCTGGCTCAAGGTGACAGAGCACCAGGCGTCCCCACTGGGCAGCCGAGCTCCCCTGAGACAGGCCAGAGGACTCAGTCCCTGAGGACTCAGTATGTGCTCCCTGGTCCCTCTCCAGTGGCTTTTGGGCAAGCTGAGCCCACAGCCTCTGCACCCCACCCCCCGAAGCCCTGGGTGGGACGCAGGCACCACCTCCCCGCACTGGGTCGCAGCCCAAGCACAGCTCCCCAGCACCCCATGCCCCGCAGGGCAGGAACTGCCCTACGGCAGGGCCCTCCCAGCCCCCCGGCTGCATCTCCCTCCCTGCGGGCAGCATCCCCGGAAGGTGGCTTGCACCAGGGCAGTGCCGAAGTGGCCCCAGCACCGTCTCAGCCCTCCCCACTAGCGTGCGGGGCTCCGAGCGAGTGAAAGTCCCAACCAAAACTGGTTGCTGCCCACCGGTTCCACGCCTGCCGCGATTTCACTTCCCTTTCCAGCCAGCGTGCCCAGCCGCTCGCTCCCTCGCCCCTCGCACACGTGCACACGCGCCTGGCTGCTGGGGAGCGCCCTGCCTGCCTGCCCAGTGCCGGCAGGGATGGCCGTGCCAAGCCTGGGGGACTGCGGGCTCCTCCGAGGAACTGTGACAGCCCGGCCGCTATTCCTGCTCCTGTGACTCAGTTATTCCCCTTCCTTCTTAGTCAAAGTAAAACTCCCCGAGTGAGCGGGGGCATGCCAAGCACTTCCCTCTCTCGGCACGGCCCCAAGCTCTGAAGCCACGAGCAGCACAGCCGGCTCAGCACCCTCCGCCTTGATGCTTCTGCTGAACAGGCTGTGCTCGCCCCTGTGCAGGTACCTGCTGGGGTAGGACATCTCTCCGTATCCCACCTCAACCGTCTCCCTGCCTCTTGTGCACCCTGGGCGAGGAGACGGGCTGTGGTGCAAGCACGGGAGCAGGAGGGGCATGCGTCCAGTGGCAGGGGCCACCACGAGCATCTCCAGGGGGTCAGAAAACCATAGCAGTGAGGGCTGAGGCATCAGGAGAAAAGCTCAGGCTCGCTCCAGGCCACATCTGAGCTCCACAGCAGAGAGCCCCAGGGAGGAGAGGGCACCAGGAGTGCTCACTGTCCCTGGCAGGCAGCTCGCAGAAGCGTAAGGGTAGGCACTAAGGGAGCAGAAAACATCTTGCCTTGTGGGCTGGTGGGGCTGGAGCCGTGCACCGGAGCAGAGGACCCCTGCAAAACAGCCAGTGCTCTGTCAGGACACCTGCCCCTGAAATAGCTCCCCGCTCCAAAGGCTTTGCTGTTCCTCTTGCCCCAGGGTGTTTCCACCTGCTGGTCTCCTTTTCCCAAAGGGGAATGCTCCTCCATCATCCTCCTCTGCCCTCCCCCCTGAAATCACCCCGCTGTGCTTCCCCTGTGTCAGTTGTCTCTTGGTGACCCCCAGCCCCTATTCCCATGGGTCCCACTGTAGCACTGTCACCCTGCCCCTCTCCCTTCCCTGCTTGGCTTAATGCGGGGGGCGGGGGGGGGTGGGAAATGGGTCCTGGCATCTGCTGTACCATGCTTACAGATTTACTCTGTGACCCCTCCAGTCAAATATATGCACCAGGGAAAGCCCAAACCGAGGTACCTACGTATTGCTTTTGACACAGAAGCTGAGGTTTACAATGGAGCTCAGGAGCTGATGGCTCCCGTTTCCGTACCTGGAGTGAAAACCTGAAGCTGTGAATGCATGGCGGGGAGCCTGGGGACGGCAGCCGTGATGTCCTCTTGCAAATAAGTGCTCCCAGGTCTTGTTACGGGGAAAGATGTTGCAGCCTCATCGCTGTGATTGACCTTACCCTATTTCCTCCCATTTTCTAAGCCCTCTTTAACCCCCTCTACAGCTCTTTCACACTCCCTTCCCGGCCCGTCTGCTTCCTCCTGGGCCAAGAAAACGATGTTTGAATTCACACATGATAACGCTTACTCATGGAGAAAAATCACCGCTGACTTCCCCAGCAGCACTCGCACGTGTGCCTGCTCACCAGCGTGGCCCAGGCTGCCCAGCCAGCTCCAGGCATCAGCTGTCCCCCTCTTCATCTGCCCCATCTTTGCCTCCCCTGCCCTTCGTAATGGCTGTTGATCGTTTTTGGAGCAGCGAAAGTTAAAGCTTGGTGAGTAGTTTGAACTGTTTGCATCTAAGAGCTGAATACGCTTGATAATAGCACAAATGCATAATTAAAGAGCAGAAAAAATGACTCACTGGATAAGGAAATGTGCTTTTCTTATCTCCTCTGCAGAGGAACGAAAGCCCCAGGAACCTGGGACTCTGGCTAACTAAGTGCTTTTATTAAACAAATAAACCCACAAAGATATCAAACGAGCTATTTAAAAATTATGTCTTAATCCTGGAGTAAGAGAGCTTGATTTCCAGTGCTGTTTGCTCCAACCATGCACTGGGAGGGCTGGCTTCGGCCGAGGTCAGCTACTGGGATTCCCGCGGAGAGCCCAGCAAGGGACAGGGCAGCGCCGGTCATCCCGGGAGCGGGGAGGAATGGCGGCATCCTGTGAGTGCTCGTGCACACATGAGCAACCAGACTCATGTGAGCGGTTCCTCTGGTGTCGGGGTGGGTGAAGTGACTCACGCACACGCTTGCAGAACCGCCCGTAGCAGAAAATATGCACCGAAAGTTCACCTTGTGCTCTTGTGCACCGGAAACCCAAAGGCTTGTCGATCAGAGAAGCTGCGAGGTGTTTATCAAGCAGACCCAGTTACCTTGGGACAAACCTCTGACGGGATAAACCCAATGCCCCGGGAACTCCTCGGCACAGCCCGACATCTGCCCTGCATCCAGGTGGTGCCGCTGGAAGGCTTTGGTTGGAGCCAACCCCCAAAGCGCGTTCGGCACCTCACCGCTGCGCCCCTTCCCAGCCCCTCTGTGCCAGCTGGTGGGAAGCACCCCCTCCTGAAAGGTCCCACTATGGCTCTCCGGAGCCGGTTTCTCAGGGCTCCAGCACAAACCTCCTCCTTGAGATCCACCGGGATGCCCCAGCGCAGCCCAGCCCCCTCTCTGCTCTGCCTTCTCAAAGCCAGCCAGGCTTCGGGACAAAATCTGGGAAGATTTTTGGAATAAGGTGGGAAAATGAAGGCTTCAAGAGATTCACCAACGCCCTAAACCCAGACCCCTCCATAGGCGCTCTGCTTCTTACCAAGGATTTTTGTGGCACTGCACGGGGAGTTTGGCATGGGGCAGTGCTTCGGTGGCACCAGCTCCGCTGAACATAGTTTCTCTCCTCCTTTTCTTGTTTAAAAGCCCCTGGAGCTGCGCTTGTCCATGACGTTAAGGAAAAATGAGCAGGTGTCCTTGGCTACCTCTGCAAGGGGACTTGGACCCCTCCAGGGATGATGCTGAGCACTCAAATTAGGCTTCTATGGTGGGCTGCCTTTTGAAGACCCCTCCAGGGTTGGTGGGGGAAGGCAGTGGGTCGGCACTGCCTGGGCTCAAGCTCCCTCTGCCCATTCCCCGCCCCCCGCTCCAGAGAGCCTGAGAGGGACACAGCAGCACTGAGGACATGGGGGAACCCCCTGCTCCCCGATCCTGCCCTGGGGGAGCTGAGCCCTTGACCTCCCCTGCCAGGAGTAGACAGTGGAGGGGAGTGAGGGGTGTTTCCAACCAGTGTCCTGGCTGCTCTTGCTGCTCTGCAGAGTGCGATGGGACTCTCTTAGCGAGGCTTGAGTCCCTGGACGCTGCCCGGGCTCTCACAAGCCCCCCCATGTCATGAGCGACACACCATTAGCTGAGCGCGGCTCTTCTGGCTGGATGTCCCCGTGAGCAAATCCCCCTGCCTGCTCTGCCTGCGGCAGGGATGCTGCCCCCATCCCCACCCTAAGGATGGGTGGGAGCTCACGCTGACCCCCGTGGGTGGGTGGGTGGATGGAGGCCAGGTGCCCCCCCAACTTTGCCTGTGGCTGGTTAGGGAGCATTCACACGCCCTGGCAGCACCGGGCAGCACCTCCAGTGCCGAAACAGAAACAAATGGCTGAAGGGGATGCACCGGCGCTACAAACCTCCAAGCAGGTGGGTTCAGCTGGTTCAGGCATGCGTACGCCAGGGCAGAAACCTCCCTGGCACGCCAGGCTGAACGCAGAAACCTCCCCAGCACTTGCAGCAGGGAGCCCCACTGCTGCGCTCTCGGGGCACAGAGGTCTCCAGCAGACAACTCCAGAGCCAAAAATCAAAGCCCACTGAAGGTGAGGGGCTGTCTCCCTTTGAGCCCCCACCCTTTGCAGCTTGCTCCAGCAGCAAGAGACAGGAAACTGCTTGGGTCAGCCTGGAAGTCAAAACTAAACTAAGCAGCCCCGACTGCATTTTGCATAGCGCTTCGTTACAATGAACTGCTCGCAGGAGAGCTGCAGCGCCGGCTCATGCACAGGAATGGTTTGGAGAATATATTTGAACAAGGAGGCAACCTGAGAAAATAGGAAGGTGCTTGCAAGCGATTCCAATGGGAAGAAATGATGTTTGTCCTGCTTGCACACATTTGTTGCAATTTACTCTGCTGCCTGCCGTGCAGCCACCCTTCTTCCCTGTACAAATAACACCCCACTGCTCCCCACGACTGCAGCCCAGCCCCAGCACGGCTGCTCCGCAGTCACGTTCCGCAGCACTGGCCACGGGAGCCATCCTAACAGAGACGCTAACAACCAGCAGCATGCCTGGATAACTTAGAGCACAGCTCAAACGGGGAACAGAACGCACTAAAAAACCCCCAAAAACTCCTGTGGCACCTGCAGATTGCAGCAGTCTAAGCAGGACTAAGGGCACAAGAGCCTGCATGATTTCCAGAATCTGCTCCAGAAACGAGTCCCTGACCTGGCTTTTGTGGGTCCCTGAGCTGGCTTTTGTGGGTCCCTGAGCTGGCTTTTGTGGCTGCCCTGCGGCTTCCCACCACCCCAGGCCCAGGCAGCGGCAGAAGGTGCAAGGCCAGCCTCCCTCACCCCCACCACCGGGGAGCTCCGGGAGCTCCAACTTTTCCGTTTGTCACCGCCGGACGATGCCCCGCGAGCGGCTGAGCCGAGGCAGTACAGGGATTTTGACTGTAGGCTGCTTGGCCGGTCAGATGCCAAACTCAAGCTGGTTTCAGCCCCAGAGCACTGAGAGGGACTGCAGTGCTGCAGGAGGAATGAGCGGCACGTGTTTGGACATGAGTGCAGCCCCAATCCAGGATGAGAAGCGAGGCAGCGCGTTTCCGCTGAGCCGAAGCGAGCCCCGCAGCCGGCCGGCTGCCTCCGGCAGAGAGCTTGTCACTGCTGCGCTGTCGGCTGCGAGGCTCCAGCTGACAGCCTCCCCTCTCCTCCCTCTCCAGCCGAAGCACCTCCGTGCTGACAGCGTTTCATTAGTCTGCGGTGGCATCGTCATGCTTACCAGTACCTCTACACCGTTCTCTGGCTTCTCACGGATCTTTGGGTACTGGCCTGGTGTAAAAAGGCCGGCTTAAACGCAGACTAACATTACAAATGTCAATGGCCGTGTTAAGGACAAGATGTAGGAGAGAGCTGACAGGAGGATTTGGCCGGTGCCCTTCCTTTCCTGGCCGGCACCTGGGTGCGATGCCTCAGCCATCCTGCCAAAGCCCGGAGAAGCAACAGGGGAGCGATGCACTGGGTGGGGAAGGAGAGGAAAGGAAGGGTGGCGGGCTGCTGTGGATGCAGAGCTGGGGAGGTGGAGAGGGACTGCCAGCACTCCTGTGCTGTGCTCACCCCCCGGCCTCCAAGGGACCCATGGGCAAAGTCCATCGACTCCCTTTCGAAGGGAGGGTCCTCCCCACAGCTCGCAGGGGCTCCCCCTGTAACAGCCCCACCGACTTCTGAGCCTTTGGGGCCTCAAAGGCTCCGGCTGGAAGAAGGATGAGTTGCACTGGCACAGGCTGCCACTGGAAGGGAGATGCTGGTGGGGTGAGTGGTACTGCTGAGGAAGGTGGACATAATCTCCCCTCCAAGATCCCCTTCCCCATTTTCTGTCGCAGTGAGAGCACGTGTAGGGGAGCACTGCCACAGTCCACCAGGGCAGCTGCCCGTCCTCCCCCAGGGAACATCTGGCCAGCACAGCTCCCTGGCTCACACTTGCCTTCCCCCTCCACGCTGCACCCACAGCGCCGCAGAGGGCTGGACCACCAGAGGATGCAGGCAGGCTTCCGAGGGACCGTGCGGCAACGTAGCATCTCCCATCACCCAGCCTAAAAACACACATTAGAGGCTGAGGGCAGATACAGCTTTATAGCCCCTAATAATCTTGCCTCTAAGCTAGATAACTAGGACTGTAAATCCCTGGCGATAATCACAGACACCGTGCCTGGAAGCTCTCCCCCGGACCATTCACTTGGCTTGATGATGCTTTAAAGAGACATCTAATGAGGATAATCTGATTCAAATCCCCTCTGCTTTTGGGCAGCAGAGCAATTCAGTCCCTCTCAAACTCCTTCTTCCTCCATGACTGTCTTTATTTCCCCTTCTCATATGAATCACTCCGGGGTTTCCTTTGCTTTTTGCATTACCGTTTTGATTCTTTGATATGACCACTGCGATCAAGATTCGCTCCCTTTAGAACCTAATTAGCATGAAATCAGACTCACTTTTTACTCATAGTCTCACGGTAATAAGATGCTGGCCTATGCTTCAGCTCTCACTTCGGGTGCAAGGAACATTGCAGCCTGCTTAAAAAATTCCCTCTTTACCTGATTCAATCAGAACCACTTACGGGAGATCCGCACACATTTCAAGCTTGGCAAGAGAGTCAAGCTTTGGGGAAGAGGGGAAGGTCTCAATCACACTCAGCTTTCAGCGCAGAGCAGATGGCGAACATACCGACTATATAATTTATAGGACACCATCACTATGTATTAGTCCCATGCAGTGGCTGAGCTCAGCCAGACCACGGCTCATGCACATTGCAGAGGGGGCTCGTGCAGGTGATGCTCCACGTGCAACCTGGGCAAGAGGGAAGAGCCAGGTTCTGGACAGCACACACTTCATGTTTCATCTCCTTCATAACACGGAGCAGAGGATGCGGTGCAGCAGCCCTAGAGGGTTTTTCTCTTCCCTGTGGGCCAGGCAAACACTTCCCAGCCCACAAACTTGTGTTTGAACTAGGTCAGTATTATGCAACATCTGCATGCAAGCAGCTCCCCTTCCCTTCCCCAGGAGCAGCTCACACACGGCGACACGATGGATGCCAGGGCAGCCCAAGGCCAGGTGTTACGGTTTGTTTGCACTTCTTCAGGGCCACCATGCCACATCAGCACGGCTTGGGGTGCAGCACACTGGGGGTCACGAAGCCCGAGGGGGACTCGCACCACCACCACCGCAGCTCTATTTCCATGGTGCCTAAGCCTTCCTGCCCCTGCCTTTCACCTGGATGCCCACGCATGCTGCTCAGCACAGCCAAGCAGGGATGCCAGGGAGGTGTGAAGGACCTGTAGGTGAGAACAGGAGGGAGAATTGCTCAGGATGGCCAAGTCGGGTTATAACGAAGGAGCAACAGGATGGAAAAGATCAAAAGGGAACACGAGGTAGTAAAAACACTCCCTGCAAAGCAAGGTGAAGGCATCTCCAGCCCCGCCTCTAAGGAGCAGAGCTTTCAGCCCTTCTCTGCATGGCTTAAAAGGAGCCTGGGCAGAGCCCCGGAGACAAGTGTGTGAGACCGAGACTACAGGTGTCCGGTGTGCCGGCACAGAGCGACACTGCGCTATCCCAGGGCTTCCCCAGCTCCAATGCTTTTGATCCTCTGCGGCTTGGCATAACAGCACGAGGCACTGAGTCACCCCTCAGTCCCACGGGGGAATGAGGATTAATTAGTTGATGCTGGCACATTGCTTTGAACAGAGGTGCTCCACTGCAGGATGAGCCACAGGTTGTTACGTACTGAGCTGAGTCAAACGCAGCCCTGGCTTCACATCTGTCATCTCTGGAAGAGCAAGAAAAGGAAACACAGCAGTGGTGGGGGGAAAATGAATGTTCATGCTGGGGTGATGCCAATGCTGCTGTCAAACCTAGGAGAGCGGCCAGCACAGAGGTTCAGGAGAGCTTTGAGCTGACCAGTGCAGACAGCGATAGTGCCTCAAGGACTGCTGACCCTCGGCAAACACCCAAGGTGTTTCACCGACCCGAGTGCTGCAATGACATAGTCAGCAGGGCAGGAGCAAGGCAGGCCCAGCTGCAACACGGCACCGTCACCCCATCGCTGCAGGGTGGGCACAGGGTGGGACTGGAGAGCTTCCATGGGAGGACAGGAAAGGAAAATACTCCATTCTGCCAGGAAACAGGGGAAGCCTCCTAAGCGTGTTTAATGCTAGCTGGACTTTTTAGGTCTTTCCAAGTGCTCACTAGCGTGCCTCTGCCTCACTCTTGCACGCGGACCGCTCTAGAGCACGGGTGCTTCAGCTGGCCCTGGCACAGCTTGTTGTAGTGCAGAGAGGGTGGCAGGATCCGAAGGACAGAACAGCCTCTGAGCACCAGGGCCAGGTTTCCCAAGGGGAGGTGGCTTCTCTCTTTGTTTTTGTCCTCGCCCCACCTCGGTGCTCCTTCCCGTGACGCGCAGAGCCCACAGGGCTCTCGCGCCCAGCCCGCAGCTGCACCTGGGCTGGCGGCGAGGAGGCAGCCTGCGCGTATGTAAAACACGGGCTCTCTTTCACACACCGCTGACTTCCCCCGGCAAAGGAGGCAGCGGGGCGGGGGGACGGGCACGGCGCCTTTCCTGGCTCCTCGCAAAACGCCCCAGCGAGCTTGAGGGGGATGAGGGTTGTCAGCATCGCGGCACGTGTCAGCTCCCACAGAAGGAGCCCGTGGCAAGAGAAACGTGTCCCAGCACGGGCCAGGAGCCCGTGCTACTCAGCTGCCAAGAAGTCTGAGCAAGTCACATCACTTCTGAGTCCCCTGCGCCCAACCTCTCTCGCGCACCCGTTCTTCGCAGCCAAGACGGCCCCTCCTGTGGAGAGCTGACCCAAGGGGATGCCATCCTGCCTAGCATCACCACACCGTATTAATATTTAACAGTAAGGAAGAGATCCAGAGACTTTGATTTCTCCCACTGGCCAATTCAAGGATAATTGAACTGTGCAGGGAATTTCAGTGTTTCAGAGGGTGGTTTTGTTCCAGTTCACAAAACCCAACCATGCCGCAACGCCTTATGAGAAGGATCGCAGCCCAGTTCCAGGCAGCCTCCCTGCCTGCCTGCACAAAACACAGCCGATCTCAGGAGTGCCTGGCAGGCAGGTCCCACCAAACCCTTCTCCCCCAGAACTCGGGTAAAAAAATCAAACTCTGCTAATTAGGAAAAAATGGTTTCTTCTGAATGTTTCCACCCAGTTCCAGATGTGTGACCCCAAACCAATGTCAGTTTGCCCTCATCACACCCCTCCAGTGGAGGCAGCTCCTGCTGTAGAGGCAGAGCAAGCGAGGCACGGTGAATTTTAACACATGTGCCCAGGGTCATGCAAGAAATCGGCCACAGAGGCAAAACAAGCCCAGAATTTCTGGCTCCTAGCTCTGGACTGTGCCAGCTATTGCTTTCTCTTGCATATAAATCACTTTTCCCCACCAGTGAAGGACAGCTGGTCACTGAATGGAAAGTGGCAGTTGTTCAGCAGCCCACAGCAACACTGCACACCAGCTTAGGGAGGGAAGTGGAGAACACTCAGCGTGCAGTGGAGACTGCCAGGGGATCTGGGCCAGCTGAATGGAGACAGAGCAGCTGGAATCTGGCCAGAGCAAAGCCCAGTGCTCCTGCAAAATCAAGACAAGTTAAAAACCCCACAGGAGAAAGCATCTCCCTTGCTTTTGCCAGCAGAGCAGGTACCTCTGCCACAGCTCCGCAGGTCAGCTCCAGGCAGCAGGGCACGAGTCCCTTCTTGTCCACTGCTGCTGTGGACAGTGGTCATGATGAGAGCTACCAAGCGGCTCTTAAAGCGTGACCACAGCTGCTGAGCACTGCCGCTGAACTAACCCAGCAAGCCCCATCGAACTACAGGTCTTGGCAAGCAGAGACATCCAGTTTTAACCAGTCCCCAAAGCAAATGTTAGAGGTGGCCTTGAATCTAAACCTCTACCACCAGTTTCAAGGTTTGGACGGACAGATAAATCCCCAGGGCTGGATTTATCTCTGATCTTTGTTCTAGGACAGTGAGATCTTCTACTATAGGCGCCGTACCAGTACACAGACTTTCTCTCCTGTTAGTATAGACTGAGCATATCATGTCTTATCACGCTTAAAAGTTGGTCTGATTTAACTGCTGGTGTGGCAAAGCCAGCTCTGGACTGTGCCACCCCTTCCCTTGGAAAACCTGGGCTAGCAGAGAGCTATAACCCCAACAGGTAATGCCAACCAAGCTGACTCGTGCTGAAATCTCTCCCAGAGCACCTCCGTGAGCATTTCGGCTAGCAGGCTAAAGATACAAAATCTTCAAGTGATTGGACTGAAGGCAAAATCCTGTGGGTCAGCCTGCCATAGCAGAAGAGACCCTATTACAGCCTCTTTCAGTTCCACCCAAAAAAAAGCACTGCATGACCAAAGCTTACACCAGTGCAACTGGTGCAAGGTCTTCTATACTAATGAAGCCGCTTTTACGCTGATTTTGCTGACATAGCTGACAAACAAAAACACATCCACAAACTGAAACAGTCAAACCAGCAACACTCACGGGTACTTTTGCCACAGAGAGGGGGATTTCTCTTTGTAAATCTCCACAGGGATAGGTAACTGAGGTGACAGAGAGAGGAAGAGAAAGCAAGTAACTCCAAAATATTTCTGTTAGTTTAGATTTCAGCCAGCTTGGCAAGCTCTTTCACGATGTTTAAACACAACAGAACCTGAGTCACTAGCCTTAATTCATCTTCATACCTCTGATCCCAATCCAAGTACTACTTTCACAAGACCTTTATCAAACATTAGCCCTGGCTACTCCATCCAGATGAAAGATACCCTCAGCTGCCTTGTCTTCTCTGGTAGGGGCAGTGTTGTGGCCTGTCTAAACTAATAGCTGACAGTTCCTAGAGGTATTTACATAGTTGAAGCTGTAGCTTTAGATGTGTCCCAACTACTTTCAGTTGTAAAACATGATGGACCTGAGACACAGTGTCATACTCTTAGATACGCTCCACTTCCCCTGCCAGTTCTAGTAAAGACTTTTTCCTAAGAGTAAGAAAAATATTTGCCCCAAGGTGAAGCGAGATGCTGCTCTTAAGGAACTAGTTTTTATTTTGTACCAGCTGGGATTCGGCCACCTGTAGGAAGTACAAACAACATCTTTCTTCTTTGAAAGTAGTAGAAGGAAAGAAATACCGCATCTGAAACACAGCAGTGGAAAAAAACCCCACGTTTGAAGGTGCAGGAATGCACAGTAGCACGTGTGGGTTGCTACAAAGCATTCTGGGTGAACCAAAGAAAGTTTCGTTTTCACCAGTTAAGAAAGCACAGCGAAATTACTCTTGAGGCCGAAGGGATTTTACCCGAGTCCAATAGTTATTAGAGGCAACTGGAGAGCGACCTAGGAGACGGAAGAGTCTCCTTACCTTACAGCAGTTGTGGAGGACACGAAAGAATGGCTCATTTCATGCCGCAGCCCTTCCTTCCCTCCCCCAGGCTGCACCTGCACATCAAGAGCAAATCGAAACCAGTCTATTCTAAACCATGGTCTCATTTATTTTGAGGGACCCAAAGCAAGAGCGAGGCTGAGACAGCATAACCAACACAGAAACTTGTTTCTCAGTGTGATTGCTCCTCTCTGGTGGCAAAGTCCTGGCTAGTACCTTCAGGATCACAAAGCTAGCTGAAAGTAGGACATGCCCATTAAGCTCCCAATCCTTCTACATGGCTACGAGAGTTTGCATGTCTTTCTCCTTTGGGTTTTAGCCAGAGTCCAGCCCTTTTGGGCACCATAACACAGCTGAATGGTTTAGCTCCTTTTGTTCCAGCTGACAAACAACCTAGCCCTCCCCTGCCAGCAACAATACAACTGGAGCTAGGATTTGTGTCCTCTGAGCAAGGATACAGGCTTTGTGCCTTGCTGAGCTGCCTTTGCAAGGACTGCCAACACTCACAGCTGATTAAGCCTGCAGTGCTGCTTTCTGCTTTCTCCTGCTCACAGACAGATATCAGAAACAAGCTAAGCGAAACAGCACACGCAGTTAGAGCTCTGCACCTAGGAACATTAAAGCAGACTATCAGGGATTAAATAAATTAAACCGGAGGGGAGCTTAACACATTCTCTCTAGGCTTCATTTCTACCTGGCATGCAATTCTGGGTAAGAAACATCCCAGCATTTCAAGAAACACTCTGTTCTGGAAGGTGGCTCAACTCGGTATACAGGAAGGATTGTATTTGGAAAGCTTTTGCCACCACCACATGGCTGAAACCGTGACTGCAGCCCACCAACTAACGAAGTTCAAACAGCCAGCAAGGGCCAGCCTTGCTGTCAGGGCAAACTGGGGCAGGTGTTTGTAGGTTTTAGAGCCCGTGCCAGATACCTAAACAAAGAGCATACAACTAATTATTAAATATTATACATTTTATTAACTTAAACCTCCAAAACACACTACTGACTTGCAGTAAGAATAAGGCGTGAATTACTGCTGCTAAGAACCTGTTAGTTAAGGGATTATACACAGCACATGCCCAATTTTCAAGAGACAACATGTGTTTTCTGTATGTTGCTGTAGTCCAGTCTGCTGTATTTCATCTTGGGTCAGCCCCAGAGGCTGGGTTGCTAGGGTTATCCTGGGCTTGATAGATGGAACCTTTTTCTTTAAAGATCTAAAAGAAAGCTAAAGTGCTAGATTATCTTCTTTAGTCCCTTCCTCCCCACTTAGGTATCAGGCATGGAAATACTGAGCCCTTCACTGGGCAGATGCTCAGACAGCTGGATCATTAACTGCCAATTGCAGTCCATCGAGAAGCTGTAGGACAGCCTTCCTTCCCCATTATTCTCTTGGTGGGGAGACAAAACCTGGCAGTGAGGTTTCACATTAGTCCAAGGTGCTAGATTTCAACTGAAAAGAAGCAGGAGCCTGCTACCTCTTCTCTAGTACTTTGGGAACCCAGAAACCAAGATACTCAACTGTGACATGCAGCATTTGGGATAGTGGCCTGTTCTTCTGACATTCTCAGTAAAACATGTAGCTCCTGGCCACTGGCAAAGTGGGTGAAACTCAAACTTGATCATGAAATGGGATTCAGATGTAATAATGGATAGGAATCCCCAATTCAGACTGCCCTCCCTCCAGCACCTATACATTATCCGCTGAACAGGAATCAAGCTTTTCTTGAGAGATTAGCAACTAGGAACAGCTCTGGATAAGTGGTCATGACAAGTCAGGCAAAAAAGCTTCCCAATGGGATTCCAACTGCAGCAGCTTGAATGCCTGAAGTGAAAAAAAACCTGATGAATGTGGCTGAATTCTCACAATGAGAAGCTAGTCATCAGCAGAGTTCCTCATCAGTGAGCTGAAGGACAAGGCAGAAACTCCTGGTATGTGACCAGCACAGATCTGTAACATCCGGAGAAGTCGCTGAGCTGTGGCAACTCGTATCCCTTCCAACTGCAAACAAAACGGAGAAATTATTTAATCAATAGAAAAGAAGCAAGCAGTGCTAAGCTGTGATAAAAGATAGAACTGGAGCAGGCATTAAGTATGGTTCAGAGCGGCTAGCTACAGAAAACCCCAAACAGGCCCATTTACTCCCCTAATGTTAAGGAAGGTACAGTGTTGTCAGCTGAAAACCCTGAAGAGCTTGCCAAAGGCACAGATATTACCTGCTGGTAGGGAAGCAGTTTCTGAGGGTGGAATGATGAGTATACGGAAAAGTGAAGTGTGCTACTGCTGAATACCAAACTCTCCCTCCAGCTTTTCAGACCAAGCAGGTAATTGGAAAGAGTGGCATATCAGATGGCAAAACAGTCTGTGAAGCAACAAAGTCTGGCTAACAGGAAGAATTATGTGGGCAAGAGAGTCACATGGCAAATAACAGCTCAGGGTCTCCCAGGAAGAGAAAATGCCTCAAGGAACAAGTGTACCAAGGCTTTGCATATCAGAGAAGTCTTTGTTAACTTAGACTTGGCTTCCTGAGGCTTCGAAGTAGCAGAGGAAGGAGCAGGTAATCTAGAAGACTCATTTCAAGGACAGTCAGACTCCTGTACCTCTACTGTTCTTGTAGAAAGAGTCTGGTCTCTGACACTTACACAAGACAGTAGTGTATGTGCATATATTTATTGCTAATGTAATGATGTTCCTAAGGATCAGAGAGCAGTAGAATTCACAAATCCCTTCAGACACCAAATAAGCACCATACCTCCAGCTCACAGAATAGCACAGGACTGCAGTAGACTTTTCCCAGTTTCCAGATGGCATTCATCTCTATGCTGCAGTAATTCACCCTGCCAACTACAGAAAGTTTTCCCCACGTTACAAGCCCCATAATCAACATTCAGTGAAGAAAAATAGCAGGAAATTCCACATCCACAAAACAATCCAGAGCTAATTTTGAGAGCACCATAGAAAGTAAGGCAACAGTGAGCAGTACAAACAGAATGGTACAAGATTTGCAACGGAATTAGCACAGAAGTTGTTCATAATACTGACAGCAGGAATAGTATCGCCACATTGCTGAGTACTGTAACATTAACATTCTGGATAAGGGATCAGTACACTATCAGCAGGGGCAGAATCTTCTATTCATTAATCAGAAGCCCCCCTGGCTCATGTGGTATCACAGGGTGATGCCTCCAAGGACTTCACTCCATCAGGAGAGCCATAGCACAAGACAATGCCAAGACTCTTCTCCACCCCAGAATTAGGCCTCCTGACCCCCAAATTCCAGGGACACAGCACCTCTGTTCCAACACTGAGCAGTATAGGCTGGCCCCTCCAGTTCCTCAGAGCTGAAGTAAGGAGGGTATGCAGGAAAGCAGCCCCTCTGCTTTTGGGGGCGGGGACACACATGACAGGGAGAGAGATTAAAGGCACAATGGAGCCAGACAGCACACAGTAGGGATACCAGTCTTGTATTAAAACTATACTTAATAGTTTAGTAGCTCATCCATTTAGATTCATTTTATTACCACAGTATCATATGCTTCTTACTGCTCATTAAGATTATCGTTAAGAGAGATCTGCAAGAGCAGATAGAACANAAAAATCAATAACATAAATCATACTCAGGGATTAGGGACAGAGAAGAGAGGTCTGACTGGCAAAAACAAAAAGGAGAGAGCAAGTGAGCATGAGAGAAGAGAACCATGTTTTATCTAAGAAAACAATTAAAAGAAGGCAGATCAGTTCAGATAGCATTTACACAAAGCTTTCGACAAAGCCACTGGTTTCCTTTGTTTTGTTTCAAGTTAAGTCACTGCCGTGTTTTAAGGAAAGCAACAGTGAGTTGTGCTGCTGGGAGAGGAGGAAGGCGGCAGATGCCATACGTACCCCCAGTGACAAGAAAGCACACTTTCCCCAGGAAGAAGCTGGCATCCACATGAGCTAGGGAAGCTTCGACATTCTTCAAGCTGTCAGAAAAGCACAGACAATCCAGTTGGACAGGGAGGTAAAACCAGTGCAGCATAAGGACAAAGGGAATAACTTTCAGAAACACAATTAGAAAACCAATGATGTTAACATCTGCTGATCTGTGAGCCAGCAGAGTTATGCTCTATGCTAAAAGCATGGCAGCAGAGACCTCTGTAATACCCACAGCTGTTTAATAATCCATAATATATCCTTTCTACCCAAGACTCAACAGTTAGACTTAGTCCGAACAGTGTCCTCCATGATTTGCGGACACTGAGCATCCGAATTCATTAACAAGACTTAGCACTGCTTCAGCTCTTTCAGAAGAGCTAGCCCACACATTTCTGCAGCACCATCTGTGCTGTAAGTATGCAGCTGGGCCTGTCATTTTTGGTAAATGAGAGCCCAGGATCATCAGTCACAAGTTAAGTAAGTAATAAAATGCTGACTTTTGTGCCTTAGCAAGTCTTTACTTATGGCCTGGGGACACAAATATCATTTCTACAAAGATGAACACAAGATGAAGGAAAAGGGATCAATCCCTGCAGACCTTTCTCTTTTGCCTAGAGACATCTTAGTGCTGATCCCGCTTGACCAGCAGTATCAGCGAACTAGGGACACAGACACATCAACTGGCTGGTTATTAGGTAGCACTGCCCAGCGTGCATCAGCCAGCTGCACATTACAGAACTTAACAGCACCACCATCGTTCCCATCTAATTTTACAGACAGCGTCTTTCCAAAGTGCAGTTCGTATCACCCCATGTCTGGATCCAGGAATAAATTCTGCCTTCTCTGCTATGGCAATTTAGTGCACAACAGGCATATTATTGGATAGAGCGGTTCAGTCCTAATCCATTGCTGGAGGCCAGAAAACCACTCTATTACTGAGCTGTCCCCACCACAGCAAGTCTCGGGTTTGAAATCCGCTATTCAGCGATTCTGACACAGTAAAAAAGTAGATTTAGCCATCAATCCAAGAAAGAATGTCTATTCCACCTCTCATATTTTGGCCTTCTTTTACCTGTATCTGCTCTTGATGTCAATCATAAACGCAATCAGATCTATCCTGGGCCGAAGGTGATCCCTCTCTGAAGGTAAGGGGAGGGATGTAGTAAGGTGACTGAAAGATAATAAAGTTGTCAGTTTAACCAAATAGCTTGGCAAGGCAGTATCCACTTAACCATAACCACATAACCATTGCAGTTCACCATGTAGCAAGTTACCAGGAAGCCTGCTAATTACTAAATACGTAGGCACTGAAGAGACACTGTGATTCTTTTAAGTGTTATTCTCATATCTTAGGCCTACTCATAGCTGCTGACAGCCACGATGATACTTGCTAGACAAGGTTGTTTATAATTGGAAGCTTATTAGAGCGTAACAAGAGTCACAGAAACATTTTCTCTGCACAGATCTGTATAGCAGTCATTTTATTTAATTGTGAAGAAGAGTCCTTTCTAACAAAGCGAATCCCAATGCTTTAATGGTGTATTTTGCTGCCAAGTTTCAGTTAAAATGCGCCAGTGCTTTCCTGTCACGTTCCAGAGATACTGCTCATACACTCACACAGGAGAGGCTACCTTCTCAGGTGTCTATGTTACAGAAAGGTGTGTTGTATTTGCAAAACCTTAAACCAGAAATTTATCACTAGTATAGATTTATAGATGAAGTTATAACTCAGAAAGAGCTTCTATTATACCATTACCCCCCTTTTTATCCCTTTCACTGTGTCAGGAGTTACTAGGTTAGTTTAGCTGTCCTTCTACACAATACCACCACTGCTGATACAGCTGTTGGAAGAAGAATTACAGGGTGGGGACTTTTTTTATCTCTTCCCACTACGCCCCCCCCCCAAACCCAACAAAGAAACAAACAAACAAAAAGGCTTCAGTAGTGCATATCTAGGCCTTCCACAGGGAAGAATATTAGCTGCACCATATTTTTGGAAGGTCACCTGAAAGATAGATTGGACAAACAAAAATCCCAGAATTTCAGTCTCTCTCACAATCCACTTCCTCTCTGGAAACCAAGAGAGAAGCACTGAGTTTGGTCTCCTTGCGGAATACTACTTCTAGCAATTAAATCTTAAGGACTTAACAGTTTTCCTCAGCAGCCACAGACCACAATACACGTTCCCTTCTATTAATCATATGCAGTTTGTAGTTTTGTCTGCCAGTCCCCAAAGAAAGGTGTTTTGTTTCCTATAAATAAGGAAGGTATGATTTAACAAAAACATTCTGAAACTAACACAAGATATGATAAAGTGCACTTGAAAGACACACTGCAACACAAACAAGCTTATAAATTTAAGGTGAAACTTAGGGAGAAGCTGTGGTGAAAGGATGTCAGATCTCATTTGGGGGGGGGGGGACACACCAAAAAAACCTCCATGATTTGGAATTCTACTATATTTAAACCAACATCACTAGATGATGTCAGCAGCCTCCAGACATGCGCTGCAGAAGCCTTTTTTTTCCTGCTGGTAAGAGACACAAAAACCCCAGCCCTACAATTCATCTCCCAACAGCTGTATCTGGTAAGTAGACTTGCCAGTCAAGATACTACATTTCTTTGTAATGTGTATAATCCCAAAGCAACACAGTGGGGAAAAAACTGTCACAGACTTCTGCTTCCTCATGGACTTCTACTTGCCTAGCGATACTAGCACAGGGACTTATCTTGCTCTGTAGTAGAGCATAAGTTTCCATGCCTTTGGGTAGTTACCCATCTGTAGGACCAGTAGCCATCTAGTTATGGCACTCCACAGCTCAGTAGAGGCTGCAGGATTTGCATAGAAAATTGGGTAATTAATTTACTATTAGTTAGCACAAACTCCAAGATGCCATGATCAGAGCAGTACAGTCGCTCTAACTGGCTAGTAGAACATTAGCTCGGGTTTGCCTTTACTGCATAGCCTTAGATTACAGCAGCGAAATAACACAAACACCTTCTGAAGAGCTGACTAAACTCATTTGGTCTTGGCAAGAGAGCTGTCAAGGTCATTATATCGTAAAAAGTTAGTTAATCAAGCTTTTAAGACAGGACTTGTCATGCGGCTAAAGTTAAAATTCCAAATGCATCTTAATAGCTCGAGGAGGAAAAGCACGTGCATGCACACAAACCAGAAAACGGCTACGAAGAGCACCAAAAGTAGTGGACATCTTTCAGGAAAACTTGTTTGCTTTCAAGTAGTTACAAGCATTGCGCTTGTCCCAATTTGTCCCAGGATGTTTAATTCCCGTGTATGTCTCTCTCCCAGGAGAAAAAAAAAATATCTGCGCTCCTCTCATACCCTTGCAATTTATTGATCAAAACCTGTGGAACATGCAAAGGGCAATGGTATGTGCATAGTGAACACGCTGAATGTGAGAATTATTTCCGCCCCCATATTTAATCATGCCCAAACTGCTTGCCCTGAAGACAGAGCTGTTTGCCTTCTGCAGACGCCAGCCACATCTGTGCAGCAGTGCGCTCTAGCGTTCACAAGAGCAAGTTCTTTCTTTGAAACGAACGCCCTGCAGTTCCAACTACCGCCACTTGGGTAGAAGCTGCATTTATAAGCAATTTCGGTGCGTGCATTCCGCAAGCAGAAGCTTTTCCTCAATTCGCATCACAGGCGCTGCTTTGGCTCCAGCTCTTGGACAAGGTGGCAGAGGGCCCCGTACGATCCCGCGGCCGGGGTCGGGGCCGCAGGCGGCGCATCCCCCTCCCCACCACTCACATACTGATCTTGAAGTTCTTCTTCTCTCGGAGGATCGCCTCCGCCAGCTTCTGCTGGAGGCCTTCGTCCGAACCCACCAGCTGCGCGGACAGGAGGGAAAAGCACGGTCAGAGGCCGCCCCGGAGACGGTGCCCGGCCGGGGCCAGCCCCGCGGCCCGGGGCTCGCTCCCCACCACCCTCCCGGGGGCCCCGCGGGAACCGGCGCCGGAGGGCGGGGCGAGCCCCCGGGGCTGCATTTGCATATCGCAGCCAGGCGGCCTATCCCCGGGGGGGCGGGGCCAGCGCGGCCGTTGCCGCCGGGGCGCGGCCGTTGCCCCTGAAGCGCGGCCCGCGGAGTGTGCGGGACAGGCGGGGGCCCACCGCCGGGGCGGGGCCCCGGGAGGGGTGGGGGGGGGGGGGGG